>QNTS01000304.1:782018-861422 GCA_003317085.1 Hucho hucho
TCACTGTTCAAATAAACCTACCATTAAAATGATAGACTGATCATTTCTTTGTCAGTGGGCAAACTTACAAAATCAGCAGGGGATCAAATACTTTTTTCCCTCACTGTAAAGCCTCAGAGAGATTGGAGTAAGCAGGAAGAATAGGTACAGGAAATTGCATTGGGACCTCAAATGTCAACAAGTTTTCTCGTGCGCGAGTCTGGCTGCTGCGCCCCACTTTATTTTACTTATATAAGGTATAGGTGACCATCCGAGTGAAATATTATCGCTAATATTCATAAAAGGATAGCTAAGGATGCATTTTAACTGGTATTTGATATGTTTAGGAAAAGTTTATAGGTATATTTGAACGCGTTCTCTTCACGTTTCAATGGGTGATTCGACGTTGGATTTTCTGAACATAACGCACCAACCAAACAGAGATTTATGGATATAATAAATGACTTTTTCTAACAAAAGAACCATGGATTGTCTTCGTTGGACACTTGGGAAGCCCTCAGCAGAAGTTCTTCAAAAGGTAAGGGATTTGTTTTCGCTGTGAAATGTGTTTTGTGTGAACCGCGATGGTTTATGAATTTATGCTAATAGAATATATTGGAGGTGCTACCCTCAAACAATCAAATGTTGTGCTTTCGCCGTAAAGCCTTTTTGAAATCTGACAACGCTGTGATATTGCCAAGAAGCCGAGCTTTTGATGACTTTGCAACACTTGTATATTGATGAATGTTTAATAATTCAACTTTTGGATTTTGAATGTGGCGCCTTGCATTTCACCGGGTAGTGTCGGGAGTGGGGTGCTAGCGCCCCACCACTCCCTAAGTAGTTAACAGCTTCTCCCCTCAAGCCATAAGACTCCTGAACAGCAAATCAAATGGCTACCTGGACTATTTGCATTGACACTCACTGTTTATGATCTATGCATAGTCACTATACCCATACCTACATGTACAAATTACGTCGACTAACCTGTACCCCGGCGCATTGACTCGGTACCAGTACTCCCTGTATATAGCCTCCTTATTGTTATTTTATTGTGTTACTTTTTATTACATTTTTTACTTTAGTTTATTTAGTAAATACTTTCTTAACTCTATTTCTTGAACTGCATTGTTGGTTAAGGGATTGTAAGTAAGCATTCCACAGTAAGGTGTACACCTGTTGTATTTGACGCATGTGACAAATACAATTTGATTTGATTTGATTAGATCAGAGAACAATCCATGCCCCAAAGCCAAAGAAATGTTGTTTCAAGGTTAACTGCTATGTCTATAGCGATTGCTATTCCAAGGTTGATTGTTTTACTTTCTCTAAAGACACGTTGCTTTGTGCGTGTCCTTATCGCTAATTAAATGGATCCCAAGCAACACTGGGTAATTCAATATTTTAAAATGTTATTCCCTGTCAGGTCTACAGAGACAAAGAGAGAGAGAGAGCTTTGGGCAGTAGTCCTCATTAAAATATCAACAGGAAAGGAAATGTCTCATGATGTTAAAATCAAACCAGGGGTTCAGGGACAAAGCCATGGGAATACATCTATTATGTAATTGATTATTTTGTTTAGATTACTCTTTATTATATTCACCTCCAATATGTTGAGATTTTGGTCAAAATGTTACAAACTGGACAAAACTGTACAGCTGATAATCTGCTTCGATTGATACTTGGCCTTGCATTATTTAAAAGCTCTTTCAATAATTTACCAACTCAGCAAATGATATATGCACTATACACTAACTTACTTATGAGAGGTGTCAGTTGGATGGCTACCTCAGGATTGATCACTGATGCTGTATTGCAATCGGGTGCTGAAATCAGTGGGCCCTTTACTGTTGTCTGGGCCGTCTTGAATATTCATGAGGGTGAGGCAGTCATTCTCACTGAGCACTAGTATGAATATTCATGAGGGAAATTTGTCACTGTTTCAAATGAAACAATTACATCTTTGAAAATGGGTAACGAATGCATTTTGTAAACTAGAACTCAGGTTCCCATGTATCATATTTGGCAACCGATGCCAATTCTTTATGTAAATAGACTGCTTTTTATGGCTGTACTTTTGTTTTTGAGAGCATTTTATGGCTTTTAAACATTACAACATTGAAAATCAAACATGATGCTAACATGAAATCAACTCATGTTTTCCAAACTACTGTAGCCTGACTACTTCACTATATGCCACAGTACATTACCAATGTGTTTGATATTCAGCATTCATAGTTATCCATATTGTTGAAAGGTCAGTGGTACTACTGAAATAATATGGTGCCATGAATGTGAATTCAACAAATAATACAGTTATAGTCAAAGAAAATTACAAATCCCTCTCCCTACACAGTAAAGAGGTTAAGGTTTCCAGCAGAGTACTTTTCCCATTCTTCTCACCTACCTACTGAGGTCGTATATGTAGTGATGTATGAATAATCTTGTTTGAAGTATTTTTGCACCGGTAAGGGCCTCGGCGGACTACGATGGGTTTTCACAGCCTCAATGTGGGCAAACACTTCACAGTGTAAACTAATGTACTCTTCTGTGCTTGCTGCAGGTCAAAGCGACTGCAACACGTTCACCATCGCACTAATGAGCATAAATGTCCTAATGGACTACTTAGACCTAAGGGCGATTCCACGCCAGTTAGAACGGAAAATATTTTTGGTATCTCAGATTGTTCTGGCAGTTCTCACATATAAACATTTGACATGCTTGATGTTCTACATTCTTAATTGGTATCTTAATTAGATGTTCAACATTAAAATTGGTATCACAAATGTATTTTGTTTTTAAATCATGATGAAAGTGGCCATTTTAGGCCCTTTTGAGACCTATATGCCTCCTGTAAGACCTTATGATCCGTGAACCGTACATGATACAGACAACATTTTGGTGCCATTATACTCCTTATATTGTGCTCTAACATATGGAGTATGTCTACATTCTGAAATACAAATGTTCACATTAATTTATTCAACAATATTTATATGAACGACCCTTTTTGATTTAGCTTATTTTTAGACATCGTTTGTAACAATATACTCTTTAAACACATCACATTTCCAGAGTAGCTCTCTGATACTTCTAATTATATGACCCATTTTATACATAGAAATTGACATATTAAGTTGTTAACTACTGTAGGTCAGCCACAAAGCTTCCCAATTCCCATGTTACCCAACAAAAACCATACTTAACGCAATGCACAATGTTCATAGTACAGCCATTTTTCCAACTGTTGTCGGCAACACACAGTGCACACATTGTCTGTTTAGTAGCCAACATTCACTGCTCAAGATTTTCTTAAAAATGAAGCATAAAGACATATTCTGCTTAAAATCGTACTAGAACTGAGCACATATGGCTTTGTATTGCTTTATGTAAGTTATAATCAACGAGGGGCTAAGCGTTATATGGAAAATAATAAACAACGTGGAAGGTGTGTTCAACAACGCGCTAGCGGAGGGCAACTGACATTCCACAGAGTTGCACTATTTTCAAGAGAACGCATAGAGCCCCGAGTTGATTATCCCTTTTATACCATGGCTATAATTTAACACATTTTCCAGTAGAAATGTGTTCAACATCCACTGAAGTAGCTAGCAAGTTTACTAGAGAGCTACAGTGGTTGCCGTGGTAACATACTTGCTAGTTTAGCTAGCCAAACCATCAGTCACTCCTAGCTAGTGGTGCACACTCCAGGATTTTTGGAGTCGACTGACTCCTGTGGTTTGGAGTTGACTCTTGCTCGACTCCCGAAACAAGCTGAAACGGATGCACAGACATGTCCACACCACATAATTTCAGAGTCCTACTAGGAAGACCTCATTTGCATTCTAGAGGACTGAAATGAGCATGATGCTGCCCATTTGCTCAGAAACCTAGCCAATAAAAAGCCTGTTTTGTTTGAATATAGAAGGTGACTAGTTCGAAATTCTTCTTCTATTACCATCCAGAGCAACCTAACATCACCAAACACTGTCTAGAGACTGTTGACATCCAGTGGAAGCAATAGATACTGCAATCTTACTCCCAGATATGGCTGTTTTCAATAGGGAGGGGTTCAAAATGAGGCAATGTGTCAAAAACACTTTTTCCAGGACAGAAAGTCCTCGGGTTTTCGCCTGATATATCAGTTCTGTTATACTCACAGACAATATTTTAACACTCTTAGAAACTTCAGAGTGTTTCCTATCCAATAGTACTAATTATGTGCATATCCTAGTTTCTGGGCCTGAGTGGCAGGCCTTTTAATTTGGGCACGCCAGACTCTCCAAAACCGACACCTCAGCTGCCGCTCCCTAAGAAGTTAAGCAGGCTTTCTTGTCATGACTTTCTGCCCCTTACAGAGGAATCCTAGCTACTGTATCTTTGTCTAACTCACACATGCCAATGCAGCTTCTACCCCTCAAAGCCATGGCTTTCAAAGCTTAGTCTTTTGTATGATGAGGTGAACACAACATAAGCCAGAGTAAACAACACAGACCTTCCGGCCGTCCGGCCGTCTGTGACAAGGTAGCACGTCCGTGTACAAGTCAAGGTTGCATAGCCGCAGGCGGAAACTGGAGCAGCATCACGACAAAGTGGTTTGGGGAAGGGGACAGCCAGGAGTCGTCAGGCCAGGTATTCCTCAAGCATGGTCCTAGGGCTGAGGTCCTCCGGGAGGGGGTAGAGAGAGATGGGAGAATTCTAGGGAACAGACGTAAGATCACACAGGACACCAGATAAGACAGGAGAATTACATCACATAGGACAGACTGACCTTAGCCCCCCGGCACATAGACTATTGCAGCATAGGAACTGGAGACTGAGATATAGGGGATGGGAGGACACTGTGGTCCCGTCTGACGATACATCCCTCACACGCCCAGGTGGATATCAACAGACCACCAACTAACTACCCTGAGACAAGGCAAAGTATAGCCCATGATGATCTCCCCCACTACAAAAGCCAGAGGGCGTACAAAACCAGACAGGGAGATCACGTCAGTGAGTCAACCCACTCAAATCGAGTAAAGTGAAAAAAGCCTGGCAAGACGTAATGCACTCCTAGGGACGGCATGGGAGAGCACTAGCAAGCCAGTGACTCAGCCTCCGTAACAGGGTCAGAGGCAGAGAATCCCAGTGGAGAGAGAGGAGCCGACCCGGCAGAGACAGCAAAGGTGGTTCGTCACTCCAGTGCCTTGCCGTTCACCTTCGCACTCCTGGGTCAGACTACACTCAATCGTAGGACCTACTGAAGAGATGAGTCTTCAGTAAAGATTTAAAGGTTGATGAGTGACTTGTTCTTTTCTTATCCTATTTTCTGATTGCTGATTTTATTATTTTTGGCCCATTTATTTAGTATTTTATCCGTGGTTTGTGTCATTTGAATACCACAACACCCCAATGTTAGGTGGCAATGGTCCACAAAAAGAGAATAATACAACAATGAAAACAGCTTGGAGGGGCCTCAATTCATTTTCATGTTGCTACCTAAGTCTGTAGAAAACAAATGTAATCTCTTTTCCACTTACAATTCCAGTCAAAAGTTTGGACACACCAACTCATTCAAGGGTTTTTCTTTATTTTTACTATTTTCTACATGGTAGAATAATAGTGAAGACATCAAAACTATGAAATAACACACATGGAATCATGTAGTAACCAAAAAAGTGTTTAACAAAGATACATATTTTAGATTTGAGATTCTTCAAAGTAGCTACCCTTTGCCTTGATGACAGCTTTGCACACTCTTGGCATTTTCTCAACCAGCTTCATGAGGAATGCTTTTCCAACAGTCTTGAAGGAGTTCCCACATATGCTGAGCACTTATTGGCTGATTTTCCTTTACTCTGCGGTCCAACTCATCCAAAACCATCTCAATTGAGTTGAGGTTGGGTGTTTGTGGAGGCCTGGTCATCTGATGCAGCACTCCATCACTCTCCTTCTTGGTCAAATTGCCCTTAAACAGCCTGAAGGTATGTTGGGTCATTGTCTTGTATAAAAACAAATGATAGTCCCACTAAGCGCAAACCAGATGGGATGGCGTATCGCTGCAGAATTCTGTATTAGCCATGCTAGTTTAGTGTGCCTTGAATTCTAAATATCACCGACAGTGTCATCATCAAAACACCCCCGCACCATTGCTCCTGTTTCTTTGCCCAATCAAGTCTCTTCTTCATATTGGTGTCCTTAAGTAGTGGTTTCTTTGCAGCAATTCGACCATGAAGGCCTGATTCACGCAGTCACCTCTGAACAGTTGATGTTGAGCTCTGTGAAGTATTTATTTGGGCTGCAATTTCTGAGGCTGGTAACTCTAAGGAACTTATCCTCTGCATCAGAGGTAACTCTGGGTCATGTTTTCCTGTGGCGGTCCTCATGAGAGCCAGTTTCATCATAGCGCTTGATGGTTTTTGCAACTGCACTTGAAGAAACTTTCAAAGTTCTTGACATTTTCGGGATTGACTGACCTTTCTCTTTGCTTATTTGAGCTGTTCTTGGCATAATATGGACTTGGTCTTTTACCAAATAGGGCTATCTTCTGTATACCACCCCTCCCTTGTCACAGCACAACTGATTGGCTGAAACACATTAAGAAGGAAAGAAATTCCACAAATTAACTTTTAACAAGGCACACCTGTTAATTTAAATGCATTCCAGATGACTACCTCATGAAGCTGGTTGAGAGAATGCCAAGAGTGTGCAAAGCTGTCATCAAGGCAAATTGTGGCTACTTTGAATTAATCTCAAATATAAAATATATTTAGATTTTTTTAACACTTTTTTGGTTACTACATGATTCCTTGTGTGTTATTTCATCGTTTTGATGTCTCCACTATTATCCTACAATGTAGAAAATAGTACAAATAAAGAAAAACCCTTTGAATGAGTAGGTGTGTCCAAGCTTTTGACTGGTACTGTATATACTTTAGCTTTTCACTTTTACAACTTGTGATTTGTAACAAACTGAGGACACAAGCTTACTCCGAGAGAATGCTACCTGGAGTGTGTGTTGGTCCCGTTGACCCCTGCATACAGAACTGTGGGCCACATAAACACTTAATTAGGGCCTCCAACTGGAGCTGTGTGTTGTGCGAGACCAGGGAGTGAGACAGGAAGGAAGCACACAATGTCAAAGGGCACAGTGTTGCTATGAAAAATGAATAGAGGCTGGTCATTACCAGAGCTCCCAAGAGGACTCAGTGGAGGATAATTGCAGAAAAAGTATAAAAACACTTTTCATATTGTGTCTGAGCGATACAGTCTAATTACTGAGTGACATTTATATACTGTTAGACTGAGGAGATATACTGTATATGACATGATTATATGACATGTTACCATCCATCCTTCTAATGTGACATCAATAAACCAGACTGTTTATATATTTCAATTGCTGTGTTTATTGTCCTTGTCAGTTTATGTAGCATGTAACAGAAAGGTGAGATGTTCTGAATGCTAAGGCCTTTGGCATATGAGATTATTTGATTATGTTTTCATGTACCCCACATAAGTAGTCTAACGTTAGCCAACTAGACTATACCCCCTTAGAAGCATCATATACTGTAAGTACAGTGACTTCAATTCAACTTGATTGCACTACTACACCAAGCCTTCTGACAACCGACCCGTAGCGCTCATGTCTGTAGCCATGAAGTGCTTTGAAAGGCTGGTCATGGCTCACATCAACACCATTATCCCAGAAACCCAAGACCCACTCCAATTTGCATACCGCCCCAACAGATCTACAGATGATGCAATCTCTATTGCACTCCACACTGCCCTTTCCCACCGGAATGTCCAGCCCATCCATTATCTCAGACAATCATGGTTAGCGGGAAGGTTCCTGTCTTTCAAGTGTCTTCACTGACATTTTCAACCTCTCGCTGTCCGAGGCTCTAATACCAACATGGTTTAAGTAGACCACCAAAGTGCCTGTGCCCAAGAACACTAAGGTAACCTTCCTAAATGACTACCGATGTCACGACTTCCGCCAAAGTCGGTTCCTCTCCTTGTTCGGGCGGCGTTCGGCGGTCGACGTCACCGGTCTTCTAGCCATTGCTGATCCACTTTTCATTTTCCATTTGTTTTTTCTTTGGTTTTTACACACCTGGTTTCAATTCCCCAATTACATGTTCATTATTTAACCCTGTTTCCACCATGTTTGTGTGCGTAATTGTTCCTATTGATGTCAGTCCAGTTTGTGGGCTTGGTATTTTGTTTCTACTTTGTAAGATTTTGAGTAAACTACGTTGTGTTGCTCATCTCTGCTGTCCTGGCCTGACTCTTATTGCACTACTACACCAAGCCTTCTGACAACCGACCCGTAGCTCTTACGTCTGTAGCCATGAAGTGCTTTGAAAGGCTGGTCATGGCTCACATCAACACCATTATCCCAGAAACCCAAGACCCACTCCAATTTGCATACCGCCCCAACAGATCTACAGATGATGCAATCTCTATTGCACTCCACACTGCCCTTTTCCCACCGGAATGTCCAGCCCATCCATTATCTCAGACAATCATGGTTAGCGGGAAGGTTCCTGGCTTTTTCCGTGGCTACACGTACTGGAGGCTAAACCAACTAGGCTTGTAATTTAACAATTGTATTCGTTTTTTACAGATGGAATACAAGTTTGTTATTAAGGCACATGAAAGTTCACGTTCCAGAAGGCCTTTCTGCCAAAAAACGCATTTTGATAAAAAAGACATGTTTACGTTCAAATGCCTCTCCTGTGAAGTAGTGACGTACGACATGCGCCTAGTTTCCTCAAATTAGTCACATATTTCTCAGCCTCCTAAACTCTTTGCAGGGATATTAATCTTTAGGGTGACCGTGAACAGTGGTTGGAGCTGGAGCCTAGGCTTGTGTCAATTGTGAGGATTACATCCAAGTCATATTTCACAAAAAGAGAAGTGTGAAATGCTCATCTCATTAAATGCAGTTTTCCATAAATCATCCTCGCTAGTGGTGGAGTAAGATAGCGATAGCAACCTGGGCGTCAAAATTATCAACTTTTGGTGTCAAAGGAAGTTACACTGAACTCCAGATTAATGGCAGTGACATCAGCTTTAACTCCCCCTCATTGGGGAATTATTGGCCGTCCACTTGAAAGTGTTTGTAGCAGAACCACTGCTTCTGTACGTAGCCCTGCTCATGAATTTCTCTGTAATCTAGAGTGAGCTGGTTTATCTGGTGGAGTGATTTAGCATCATGTGATTTAGATTGACAGTTGGAATCTTTGTCTGAGATGAGAGAAAAATATCCCCCGAGCTACATGTCAGAGAGTGGTACTGTGGCTAATTGTTGATCATGAATAGTGCTTTTCAGTTGTCTGCTCTAGTAATTATCAGGATTTTCTCAACAAAGTCTTGATAATGATATGGTTGCTGTTCCCTAAACTATATTGTTCATTGTATTGTGTCTCATATTTCAAAAAGGGAAGTAAATGTAGAGAGAAATCACCAAGACTTTATGTTAGCCTCTTGGTAAATCAATATTTAATACATTCTCAAAGCAGCAGTGTACATCTGTATCATCCCTGACTGTTTGATTATGCTCTCTCTCTGCCAACTTGACATAGGCTAGCAGTCAGTAGTGGAGGAGTGAGAGAGAGACTCAGAAATAGGCTACATCATTAGCCTATGAGAGAAAGACCCATCGTTTTCACTTCAAGACGTTTGTCCATTGAAAACTAGTGGTGAGTATATGCTCTAATAAGGAATTAAAAGGGGAACCAGCTGTATTAAAAATCTAGTTCTGCTCTTTTTAGAGAGATTTGGCACTTTTATGAATTAATTACTTTCATTGATTGCCCAGCATCAAGCACTGTAGAGTGGAGTGAGTTAGCATTGAATATGTTGCAATGGATCAGGTCCTTACATTTATGTTGAAATTGGACATGGTCCATAACAAATGATTGAATGAATCCAGTTAGTGTATTTTTCTGACCTTCTTCTGCAGAATGGGCCTCATAGGATTACATACAGTTTCATGTTCAATTGTGTAGAGTTCTCCATTTCAAAAAAATTTACAATTACTTTCCATGTTCCATGCTGTCAATCCAAAATAGAACATTGCTATTGTGAAAAATGACTTGTCTTTGCGCTTTGATGGATCATTATTTCCAAAGTAACTGGCCGCTTTCCGCCTGGCAAATATCCTTAAGGAGCGTCCTATAGATCACTTTTAACCACTCCTTCCCGTGTAGCCAATAATCCTTCACTGCATGGAGCCCTCTCTCGTTAATAAGTACCTCCAAGGTGGAAGGGGCTTTGTGTACAGGACTGCATCAGTGCAAGAATCTAGCAGTAGGACAGGAGTACATTCATATGGGCTTGGTTTGGAACATGAATGAGGTGGCAGTATGATAGATGCATGCCAATGTAAAGGTCATTCAACATGCTGCTTTCCAAGGTCTTAAAGGCCATTTATTTAACGAAAATCTTGTTGTCCTTATCTTGTAATCTCTCAACAACATTGCATTAACATCTCAGAACTCATTATGGGGGTCAATGACGTTGATCCGTTTCTAATTAGTCTGTTGTCATATGGTCACGAGAATACTTAAATATGTTTTGGTTTTGGCTCTTTTGCTGCTAAGTTTGCATTTGGCTACAGGCTCCCATAGCGGGCAGTAAGAGGGTGTGTCCCAGCCTCGCGCTTCAGAATCAAAATGTTCCTTTAGTATTTTTTTGTTTTTTCAAGTCATTCACATGGAACTTGCCCGCTACACATGTCAATGTTTTAACATTTGCAAATGATTCAAGCAATATAGGCAGATATTCAACAATGGTAGCCACCGGTGTTTTGATATTGACCCTCAAAATCATATTTAGTTACAGACTGTAGTATTCAAATGAAATATGAATGCATTGTGTGCGCTCTGTGGCCTTAGCAGCCCACAGCCACTAAAACGGTCTTATTGATATGAATATTGCAGAATCCCAGGCTATGTGATACCATGTCACATCCAGATACAGGACTTATTGCTTCAGTCAGTATGGGAACTGTGCTGCTGTGGCTATAAGGTTACCCTAATGGCCATGGAGAATGAATGTCTCCATATTCAAAGGAAATCTGAAAGAAATCAATGCATTTCAACCATTAACACCCGAGCTGGCTGTTAATCTTACTGTGCACGTTAAAATTTATTGAATTTATGCAGACAAGCTGTACCAGATCCAGAATATTGAATTTGACACAAGCTGCAGGGGGTAAGGTAGATAAGGGCCATTAAAAGGCTTCATCTGCAGCTCTCTGTTATTCTATAAAAGAGAGTAATCACCAGGGATATACAGTATAGTCGCATTTCAGTGACCAGCCAAGAGGGAGAGCCATGAGCTACAAGGGTCCTCTGCTGTAGGTCTGTATCTGAAAGATGTCCACCCAGCATAAAGATGTTGAACAATTCAAATCAGAGGCAAATGTCACGACTTCCGTCGAAGACGGTTCCTCTCCTTGTTCAGGCGGCGTTTGGCGGTCGACGTCACCGGTCTTCTAGCCATTGCTGATCCACTTTTCATTTTCCATTTGTTTTGTCTTGTTTTCACACACCTGGTTTTCGTTTTCCCTCATTACTGTTGGTTATTTAACCCTTTGTTTCCCCCATGTCTGTGTGGGGAATTGTTTATTGGCATGCTGGTACGCCGGGTTGTTTGTTTTCACCCGTGCTTTGTGGCAGCCGGTATTGTGCGGTTATTTTGTACTTTGTGCTACCTTACTTGTTTTTTTGGGCATTTGTTTTGTGCCGCGGTTGCGTTCTGTAATTTGACGTTGCCTAAGTGAAGTGCTTAGTCCACTCATCTCTGCTCTCCTGCGCCTGACTTGATTACACCAGCTACACCCACCGCATGACAGCAAAGTTCGATAATTTAATCTGCCTTTGATTACTCTCTTAGCACGCAAGTAATTAACTCTCCATTCATGACTGGGTTATTATTATTTATTTGGCTTTATTAAATCTAATTCTGTCCATAAACTGTTTTACCCATAAATCCGTACATTGGATTACTTGAAGACATTAGCTCAGCGCTGGAAATAAATCACAAAGCAACACTGCTTTGCATGGCAATATTTATGTAATCAAATAAAATCAAATTGTATTCGTCACATGCGCCGAATACAACAGGTGTAGACCTTACAGTGAAATGCTTACTTACAAACCGTTAACCAATTTTTTTAAATCTAAGAAAAATACCCTAAACATGAAGCTTCTCGGAGATTAAACAGGGTTCAATCTTGCCGTCAGTTTGACTTGCATCAGCTTTGCATGAGAAAGGGCAGGTCTTTGGCAGATCTGAGGTGAGTGACGGGAGCTAAAAGGAGCGAAAACCTGAAATGAAACACCCTAGCAATTATAAATCACTGGTGTGGCTTGTGGGGTGTTATAGTGTATATGGATATTATCCACCTTTCTCATACTCTGAATAGCCATATTTCTGAACGGTATTAGAGAATCACGATTCAGTCGAAAGCACTACAAGCCCGTCTTGCTATTATTCTTAACTAATGGTCTGTCTTTCTTTTTTGCCAGGAAACATAAGACCTTCAGCCATTAGCTAGTAGAGCACCTGTCATCTAGACCTAGCAAATAGAGCACTGTAGACTGAGATTGGTGTAGGCTGGAGCATAGAATTAGGAATTAGAATACTAGAATGGAAAAAGCTCTGTAGACTGAGATTGGTATAGGCTGGAGCATAGAATTTGGAATTAGAATACTAGAATGGAAAAAGCTCTGTAGACTGAGTTTGGTATAGGCTGAAGCACCTCTTCACATTTTACATCTTTATCAAGTTTCCCCTAAAACACCTGCTGATCTGATCTTCTCCCTCTCCTCCACTCCAGTCCAGTCCAGTCATCCCCCTCTCACTGTCTCTCCAGATTGGGCCATGTGTTGCACATTTTTTCGCACGATGCAATGTGTTACACCCTGGGCGATGCAGCATGCACAACTCCAAAATCTACCATATGTCCCGATGTGACTTATGCCACGGAGTTGATATTTGCTATGTATCAGGCTGTCTCAAAAATACACATTCTCCCTTAAAGGGAAAACAAAGGTGGATATCTGGTGAACCCAAACTAGGTCACATCTGGTTCAATACGTTAGATATGACCAGTAGCGATTTTAGCATGTAAATATTGGTGGGGGAAAAAATCCACAACACTAAACAATACATTAATTGCACTATAACGGTGACAAACTGTGCCCACAAACTGTTAGGGCCTACATAAAGCTGTCTCAACAGCAGAGTCCCAACACCTTACCACTGCTACACCTGGTTATCAGCGGAGCCTTGTCTGGCAGCGAAACAGTTCATTCAGCCTCATTTACCCCCTTTAAAACAAAAACATAGGTGATATGGCTGACTTGCTTAAAATGTGGTTTCTACTGACAATTGTGATGTACAAACTATGGCATAAGGGGACGACGGGCGAATAAGAGGCATTCCATAATTTTGATTAAGACATTAATGAGCGAGCTATGATGGACGTAGTCAATATATCTATTTGTTCAGCACTTTTGAAATGTACAGCAACAGAATTCAGAACATAGGCCATTCTTACAGTGTTCTCCCTGTACACTAAGTCAGAACTGTAGGATAAATAAAGCGTGCATATAAGCATGCAATGAAAGGCTATAGCTATAGGCTACATGTGCACCACCAACAACTAACAGCTTACAACACAACATACTTAGTATTACTTTCTTAGCTACAGTATACATATCTCCCTGGCATATTACATAATTTACGCAGCAGCATACAATACATTTTTGGACTCATCTTGTTGTGCTGTGCTCACTTGAATAGGAAGGTGGTCCTTCGTGGGCAAATATTCTCATCAAACTTTGTCATCAAAGTCTGGCAATCTCTGGATTTATGGTGCTTTCAAGACAACTGGGAACTCAGAAAAAACAAGGTTGAATCATGATGAAGTCAGTGATCTTCAGGTCTGAGCTCTAGAAAGAGGCCCGAGTTCCTGACTTGCAATTCTGAGTTGGATGACCGTTCAAAACTTATTTTCCCAGTTCCCAGTTGTCTTGAACGAACTGTAGTCAGATTTCCCAGTTCCGAGTGTTTCCGTATTTTCCACTGGCTGCCCTACCACCACAGAAAGCACTGAGCTACAGTAGGCTGAAACACCTGCATTTTGGAGCTACCGTACTCAAGAAAGCAAAAAAGAGACCAACTTTGTATGATGATTTATTAACTCAATGTTTTTTTTTTTACATTGTTTGCAAACTGATATGTGACACGTATTAATGCCAAAATAACATGCTAAACAGGTAGGGCTCAAAACAGGTGGTACCCCACCTGCCCTGAATGACGGGTCGCCACTGGATATGACACAAGGTACAAAGGCATGTGACACTGAAGCATAAACCCAGGCCTTGCATACTGAGCAGGAGATATGGTAGCCTTGGCTGTTGCCATGCAGGCTGGTGAATCATTGATAGGTTGGATATATTCTCTTTTCACAAATAGTAACCCAGGTGTGCTGGGCTTTGCTCATGGGCATCCACCTAGTTTCTGGGCCACTTAACCATGCATGACCCCGAATTAATCTAACTCACGTCTGAAGATTTCCCTTTCCTGTGTAGGATGCCATTCTCCTCCTTGGCGCCTTTTTTTGTTGTTGCACAGATACAAATGACATTTTGTAATTATAAAAGCACATTATTCAAATGTGTTCATAAATATTTATTGTGAGATGCGAGTGAGGGAGCGATATTCTACTCTTGCCCTCTGGTCATGGAAATTATGCAATACAAAATCTGAATAGCAACTATTTTGCAGAGAGCCAGAGAGTTGAGCTGAAAACGGGTCAGAAATGGAGAGGGGCCAGAGGCCAGGGGTTGGTTGTGCTTGAAACACTGCTGGTCTAAGTCACAAGTGGGCTGGTTCACTAGCCTGCTCAACTCATGGCTGCCATGGCTCCTGGGTTGGAGTCGACCCTCTCTCTCTCCCACTCTGTTCTGCTTGATGCCTGTGATAAAGCCTCTCGTTTGGCCGTCATCAGATCCAGAATATCTGCCAGTCTCTGTTCCAGGCAGGCAGTGCCCAGTCTGGGTGGAGTCACAAAACAACTTCGCCACATGGTATTTTTTGTACTCCCTGTAGGAGAGTGAATTACCACTACCTCCAGTGGTTAACTTCTTAGGGAGCGGCAGCAGAGGTGACGGTTTTGGAGAGTCTGGCGTGCCCAAAGTAAAATGCCTGCCACTCAGGCCCAGAAAATAGGATATGCACATAATTAGTACTATTGGATAGGAAACACTCTGAAGTTTCTAAAAGTGTTAAAATAATGTACAGTGAGGGGAAAAAAGTAGTTGATCCCCTGTTGATTTTGTACGATTGCCCACTGACAAAGAAATTATCAATCTATAATTTTAATGGTAGGTTTATTTGAACAGTGAGAGACAGAATAACAACAAAAAAATCCATAAAAACGCATGTGAAAAATTGTATAAATTGATTTGCATTTTAATGAGGGAAATAAGTATTTGACCCCCTCTCAATCAGAAAGATTTCTGGCTCCCAGGTGTCTTTTTTACAGGTAACGAGCTGAGATTAGGAGCACACTCTTAAAGGGAGTGCTCCTAATCTCAGTTTGTTACCTGTATAAAAGACACCTGTCCACAGAAGCAATCAATCAATCAGATTCCAAACGCTCCACCATGGCCAAGACCAAAGAGCTCTCCAAGGATGTCAGGGACAAGATTGTAGACCTACACAAGGCTGGAATGGGCTACAAGACCATCGGCAAGCAGCTTGGTGAGAAGGTGACAACAGTTGGTGCGATTATTCGCAAATGGAAGAAACACAAAAGAACTGTCAATCTCCCNAAGGAGACAGGACAACTTCACCGCATCAAAGGGACGATGGACGGGGCCATGTACCGTCAAATCTTGGGTGAGAACCTCCTTCCCTCAGCCAGGGCATTGAAAATGGGTCGTGGATGGGTATTCCAGCATGACAATGACCCAAAACACACGGCCAAGGCAACAAAGGAGTGGCGCAAGAAGAAGCACATAAAGGTCCTGGAGTGGCCTAGCCAGTCTCCAGACCTTAATCCCATAGAAAACTGTGGAGGGAGCTGAAGGTTCGAGTTGCCAAACGTCAGCCTCGAAACCTTAATGACTTGGAGAAGATCTGCAAAGAGGAGTGGGACAAAATCCCTCCTGAGATGTGTGCAAACCTGGTGGCCAACTACAAGAAACGTCTGACCTCTGTGATTGCCAGCAAGGGTTTTTTAAGTCATGTTTTGCAGAGGGGTCAAATACTTATTTCCTTCATTAAAATGCAATTCAATTCATAACATTTTTCACATGCGTTTTTCTGGATTCTTTTGTTGTTATTCTGTCTCTCACTGTTCATATAAACCTACCATTAAAATTATAGACTGATCATTTCTTTGTCAGTGGGCAAACTTACAAAATCAGCATTGGATCAAATACGTTTTTCCCTCACTGTATGTGAGTATAACAGAACTGATATAGCAGGCGAAAACCCGAGGAAAATCCATTCGGATTTGCAGTTTTTTTTGTACATGACCTTCTTCTCCAGGCTGCCTATAAATTTCTATTTTAACTAGGACTGAGACTGCAGTACCTATGGCTTCCACTAGATGTCAACAGTCTTTATTCAGAGTCTGGAGGCTATAGCACTAAACAGAACGGATAGGAAGAGGAAGTAGTCAGGGGACCACTTTTGTCAACAACGTTTGACGGGCGCGAGATTGTGAGCGTGCCCCACTTTATTTTCCTTTCGTATTGTTCACGTTATCGTCCGGTTGAAATATTACAGTAAATATACATAAAAGGATACCTAAGGATACATTAAAAATGATGTTTGATTTCTTTGTAGAAAGTTTATAGGTATAATTTGAACGTGTTCTCTTCACAGTTCAATGGGCGACTCAACGGTGGATTTTCTGATCATAACGCGCCAACCAAACTGAGATTTATGGATATAATAAATGACGTTTTCTAACAAAAGAACCATTGGATGTCTTTGTTGGACACTTGGGAAGCTCTCAGCAGAAGTTCTTCGAAAGGTAAGTGATATTTTTTAGCTCTTATATGGGTTTTGTGTGACCCGCGCTGGATATGAATTTATGCTAATGTGGAAAATATATGAGGTGCTATCCTCAAACAATCAAATAAAAAAGGCCATAAAGCCTTTTTGAAATCTGACAACGCTGTGATATTGCCAAGAAGCAGAGCTTTTGATGACTATGCAACACTTGTATATTGATGAATGTTTAATAATTCAACTTTTGGATTTTGAATTTGCCGCCTTACATTTCACCGGGTAGTGTCGGGATTGGCCCGCTAGCGCGCCACTACTCCCTAAGTAGTTAAAAACTGTTTGTGTTTGTTTCTATTGTCTTGGACACTAAGGGCCATTTTATATTATATAATCATATGCATTTTCATCCTGTACACTGATGTTTTGAGGTGTGGCTCAAACAATAGAGTCTGATTGGATGTATTTGTACAGTCACATGATAATAAATAGGTTTTTAGATCATACATCCCATTTGTGACTCGTTTCAGGAAACTAGGCATATGTTGCGCTTCACTACTTCGCTACTTCTATTTCAATAGAACGTTCATAATATCACTGCGCCAAAAGTCGATATACGTAGCTGGTAAATTCGCTCTGGCTATCTACTCCGATTTCAGAGCACTCTCGTCTGAGTGTGCCAGAGCGCAGAATAACTGACAAATTTACGAACGCTCAACACCCGTTGAATATGGCCGGTGTCAGTAAACGTTGGCAAAAAAGTGTAATTAAATTGTTGCCAGCAGCACAGTTGCAGTCACCAATGCTCTTAATAACATAAAAACAGCCTAACCAGCTCTGCTAAGGCTAGTAAAATGGCCAGAGTGAGCTGTTCCCTCATTTGTGTCTGGAAGTAGCTAGCAAGCTAGCCAACGTTAGCCAGTTAGCTTGGGTGCTTGACTGATATTGTTAGGGCAGAACGCTCGGATCAACCCTACTCCTCGGCCAGCACGTCCAGTGTGCGCTCCGAACACTCCGAAAGCGAAATGCTCTGAATTTACGAACGTACAATCTGACAACGCTGTGAGTTTACGAACGCCCAGAGCACACTCTGAGCATACTCTGGCAATCCATATTGAATTTACGAACACACCTGTAGTATAAACAAGCCTTTGGTTGTTTAGTATATGGCCTCACTTGTCAATCCTTAAAGAGATGGGTGGGGCTAAGGCTTAAGATGGTGTGAACGATGCTGAATGGGTGTAGACAAAGAAGAGCTCTCCAGTAAGTGCACCAAAGCATTCAAGGGCCATTTTCTCAAAAGTGAGGTTACAAGTTTATCAACTTTAAAAGCAGAATTTACCATTGTTCCTCAACTGTAGTGTATGATATACAATATTTTTTTCAAATGTTTCTACATAAGACCGAATCAAGCTGGTCGGTCACATTTGTTGACTGTATAAAGCATTACAATCTGAATCAAAGAGTCTGATTAATTGACCGTTATTTCTTAAAACAATGATGGCAAATTGAATAATGATAATAATCTCTTTAGAGAAAATGGTTCTATTCCATCAAATCCTTACTACTGTTGCCACACTGATTTCAGGCACAGCTGTCACTGTGTTAATGTGATGAACATACTGTGGGTGTTTGGATAGGGAAGCAGCGTACTGTTTGGGCTCCCATTTCAGTATCCTAACAGCCCTTTAAAAATGTCTTTGACTATTTACCATAAATGTTCACATACAGTAGAAAGTGCTGTTGCATTTGCTGTTCCGAGACGAAATGCCATTTCACTTTACCAGTACATAATTTGTGTGCACTCTGAGAAACAGTAGTGATTTAAAAGATAATATTGATTGGTGTCCTTAAGACTCATTATCAATCCGTATTTCAGTTTTCTCCCGAGTTTGACACGTTTAACATTTTTAAAAGTTTGATATTTTTCTGTGCGTGTACCATTCGTGTTCGGGAATAGGTTTCATAGCGTAGATGCTTTGTGAAGCAAACTAAAAAAGTATGAAACACAATCACGAGGGGCTGAACCCAGTGAGGGTGACAGGGAAGCTGATGCACTGACACAGAAAACAGGAGGGAACTATAATATTCCCAACACCTCTGTGTGTTCCACCTCAGAGCTCACAGCTCTATCTCTGGCTCAACTCACAGAGCAGTGCAACATGCGTCAGCCAAGCTATTCACCTATGAAGACAGAGTCCTTGGTGCCAGGTTGGCTTCCTCTCTATGCCAGCCTGTTATTCATCTTATGGGACAGATTGTTGTTGCACATGTCATGCCACCCTGGCACCTCCCTTTTAGGGCTTGTGTGGCAGTGCCAGCCTGGTTCTTTTTCCTCGGGCAGCCCAGCCTGGTCTTGTATGCCAGTTGTGTTGTTCGTCCCCTCTGACAGTGTTCTGTGCGGCTGATAGCTCGCATCTGGCACTGTCAATTGTCCTGCTGCTGGACGTCAGTGTCTCTGCTGTGTGCCAATTAACTCTCCACTCTCTTCACCACAGTCTCATATCCATCCCCCAGAACCACCTGTGACCCTTCGGCAGGCGCCTACCCAACAACAGAGCCATTGGCACTCTTATGATTACTAGAATATAACATTTCCTAGTTCTACCACTGTCATTGTGCCTGGTGTGTTTCGGCCTTGCTCCCAGTCACATGGGAACAAAGGAATACACAAAAATGCTTAACAGATAATTATTATTATAAACTGGGTGGTTCGAGCCCTGAATGCTGATTGGCTGACAGCCGTGGTATATCAGACCGGTATACAACGGGTATGACAACATTTATTTTTACTGCTCTAATTACGTTGGTAACCAGGTTATAGTAGCAATAAGGCACCTTGGGATTGTGGTATATGGCCAATGTACCACGACTAAGGGCTGTTTCCAGGCACTCTGCATTGCATCGTGCATAAGAACAGCCCTTAGCTGTGGTTTATTGGCCAAATACCACACCCCCTCGGGCCTTATTGCTTAATTATAATACAGCATTTAAAGAAAATAGAATCATCCCTTAATACAAGAGTGATCACGTAGGCCTATTTCTAAACATAGGCAATGTATAAATCCCCTATTGTCCACAAAATGCTAGTTATGGGGAAAAAACTGTTGTTGGCTGTCCCTGCTCCAAAACTTGTTCTTCATCTTCCAATTTGTTTTCAGCACTTTTATTTCCATGACTGATCAAAACTTGTTCTCATGGCTCTCTCCTGTCCCTCTATAGCAGACATATGGTGAGCAATATGTTTGGAACATCAAATCGCAATAAAATCACAGTATCGAATCGCAATAGATATAGAATCATTGAATTGTGAGAATCGCAATACAAATTGTATCGGCACAGTAAGTAGGTAATCCCAGCCCTACAAAATACTGCACACAAAAAAAAAATCCATGTACAATACATGTGTTTAAAATGTTGATTCCGCTATCTTTTGCTTAGGCATAACATGTAAACCCTGGGGCTAATATGAGCTATAATTGAATTGCAATTTTCCTAAGTCCCTCTGTGTGGCACCTGACCACACAGCTGAACAGTAGTCCAGGTGCGACAAAACTAGAGCCTGTAGGACCTGCCTTGTTGATAGTACTGTTAAGAAGGCAGAGCAGTGCTTTATTATGAATAGTTTTCTCCCCACCTTAGCTACTGTTGTATCAATATATTTTGACCATGACAGTTTTCAATCCAGGGTTACTCCAAGCAGTTTAGTCACCTCAACTTGCTCAATTTCCACATTATTTATTACAATATTTAGTTGAGGTTTAGGGTTTAGTGAATGATTTGTCCCAAATACAATGCTTTTAGTTTGTGAAATATTTAGGACTAACTTATTCCTTGCCACCCACTGAAACTAACTGCAGCTCTTTGTTAAGTGTTGCAGTCATTTCAGTTGCTGTAGTAGATAACTTGTATAGTCATCCGAAAACATAGACACACTGACTTTACTCAAAGTGGCATGTCATTAGTAAAGATTTAAATAAGTAAGGGGCCTGGACAACTGCCCTGGGGAATTCTTGATTCTACCTGGATTATGTTGGAGAGGCTTCCATTAAAGAACACCCTCTGTGTTCTGTTAGACAGGTAACAAGCCATAACACAAGTTTTTCCAGCAGCAGATAATGTCAAAAGCCGCACTGAAGCCTAACAAAACAGTCCCACAGTCTTTTTATCATCAATTTATCTCAGCCAATCATCAGTCATTTGTGTATTTATTTTATTTATTTTATTTATTTAACAGGGTGATTGATCTGTTAATTGAGCCAGTAAAGGGGGCTTTACTATTCTTAGGTAGTGGAATTACTTTTGCTTCCCTCCAGGCCTGAGGGCACACACTTTCTAGTAGGGTTAAATTGAAGATATGGCAAATAGGAGTGGCAATATCGTCTGCTATTATCCTCAGTAATTGTCCATTCAAGTTGTCAGACCCCGGTGGCTTGTCATTGTTGATAGACCACAATCATTTTTTCACCTCTTCCATACTCACTTTACAGAATTCAAAATTATAATTCTTGTCTTTCATAATGGATGTGTATTGTCAGCGTTTGTTTCTGGCATGTCATTCCTAAATTTGCTAATCTTGCCAATTAAAAAATTATTGAAGTAATTGGCAATATCAGTCGGTTTTGTAATGAATGAGCCATCTGATTCAATGAATGATGGAGCTGAGTTTGCCTTTTTTCCCAAAATGTCATTGAAGGTGCTCCAAAGCTTTTACTATCATTATTTATGTAATTTATCTTTGTTTCATTGTGTACTTTCTTCTTATTTTTATTCAGTTTAGTCACATGATTTCTCAATTTGTAGTACATTTGCTAATCGGCTGTGTAGCCAGATGTATTTGCCATTCCTTTTGCCTCATCCCTCTCAACCATACCATTTTTTAATTCCTCATCAATCCACAGGGATTTAAGTTTTTACAGTCATTTTCTTAATGGTTGCGTGCTTATTAGTAACTGGGATAGGCAATTTCATAAATGTGTCAAGTGCAACGTCTGTTTGCTCCTCATTACACCACGGACCAACAAATATTCTTTACATCAACAACATAGGAATCACTACAAAACGTATTGTATGACCTCTTATTATAAACTATATTAGGCCCAGTTGTTGGAACTTTCGTTTTCCTAGATATGGCTACTATATTGTGATCACTACATCCAATGGATCTGGATACTGATTTCAAGCACATTTCTGCAGCATTAGTAAAGATGTGATCAATACATGTTGATTTCATTCCTGTGCTGTTTGTAACTACCCAGGTAGGTTGACTGATAACCTGAACCAGGTTGCAGGCACTAGTTACAGTTTTAAGCTTTTTCTTGAGTGGAAAGCTTGATGAAAGCAGGTCAATATTTAAATCACCCAATATTTAATATCACATACATTATCAAGCATATCCAGATACTGACTGTTAGCACTTGGTGGTCTATAGCAGCTTCCCACCAGCATGGGCTTTAGCTGAGGCAGATGAACCTGTAGCCATATTACTTCAACAGTATTTAACTTCTTAGGGCTAGGGGGCAGTATTTTGAAGTTCGGATGAAAAACGTGCCCAAAGTAAAGAAAACTTTGGTGTGGATAGAAAACACTCTGAAGTTTCTAAAACTGTTTAAATAATGTCTGTGAGTATAACAGAACTAATATGGGAGGCAAAAACCCGAGCAAAATCCATCCGGGATGTCTGAATCAGTCATGTCACACAGTTATCAATAGGCCAGCTATTCAAAGCCTCTTAGTTTAACCCCCAGATTGCAGTTCCTATGTCTTCCACTAAATGTCAACAGTCTTTAGAAAAAGGTTTGAAGCTTCAATCACGAAAATTCAGGGAGTAAGACCACTTGTTCCTGAGTTCATGTCAAGTGTCCTGTTTTGGATTTTGCGCGTAACAGGGAATGCGTGCTCAGTTCTTTTTCTCTTCTATTCAGCAGGTTATATTCCGTCTGAAATATTATAGTTTTTCATTTTAGGGTATCTGAGTATTGATTACAAATGCTGTTTGACTTTTTTCAACAAACTTTACGGGTACTTTTGGGATATTGTTTGTCTGCATGGATGAACGCCTTTGGGCAGGTGGATTACTGAACAAAACACGCCAACCAAACGGAGTTATATGGATATAAAGAGGAACTTTATCGAACAAAAGGACCTTTTATTGTGTAACCTGGACGCTTGGGTATGCCATCAGAGGAAGATCATCAAAGGTAAGCGATTTATTTTATGCAATTTTTGAGTATTGTTACACCTCTGCTGGTTATGTTATTATGCTAATTGAGTTTTTGAGTGAGGCGCTGTCCTCAGACAATCAAATGTTCTGCTTTCGCCGTAAAGCCTTGCTGTTAGATTAACACGAGTCTAAGCTTTTGAAGGGTGTGCAGCATTTGTATTTTCATGAATGTTTGAAATTAGTATTTTTGTAATTTGAATTTGGCATTTCACCGGATGTTGTCAAAATCGATCCCGTTCACGGAATTGGATCCATAACAGGTTATCATGAGAGCCTCTATAATCTTTACAGAGATGTGGTTCTGAATATAAACAGCAACACCTCCACCAATGGCATTTCTGTCTTTTCTGTAGATGTTATAATATTGGTATTGCTATCACTGTATCATCAAAGGTATTGTCTAAGTGAGTTTCAGAGATATGAATGTCCTCTGTTACTAGCAAGTTATTAATTTCATGAACCTTGTTACATATGTTAAATATCCTACATTACTCATCTCATATGTATATGCTGTACTCCGTACCATCTACTGCATTTTGCCTACGCCGATCAGCCATCGCTCATCCATATATTTATATGTACATACTCGTATTCATTCCTTTACTCTTGTGTGTATAAGGTAGTTGTTGTGAATTTGTTAGATTACTTGTTAGATACTACTGCATGGTCGGAACTAGAAGCACAAGCATTTCGCTACACTCGCATTAACATCTGCTAACCATGTGTATGTGACAAATAAAATTTGATTTGATTTGATTAATGCTGTGAAAGGATCCAGGAACCCAAATGATTTGGGTGGATCCCATCCTCCTTATAAAACATGTTTTGTTTCCAAAAGGTATTGAAATTGTCAACAAAAGTTAAACCCACTAAGCTGCAATAATCACATAGCCAGTTGTGACGAGAAAGAATCATGCTAAAGCATTCAATGCCACGATTCAGAGAGGGCAAAGGGAAGATATGATGGGTCTTTTATTGTCTAGCAGAAAGTCAATCAGCTCTTTGAAATACATTTTCAACTGTTCAAATGCAATTTTATTGGTCACATACACATGTTTAGCACATTTCTTGCCACGGAGCTGCCCAATATCACGGATAGCGAGAAGGATGAGGAAATCCGCCCACTCCCACGCTTCACAGGATGGTGCAGGCCTCCGACAGATGGAGAAGCCCTGCTCGATCCAGAGCAGGGATGGAAGGTTGCCGACTTCGACCCCTCGAAATCGTAGGGGAAGGAGTAGGAGTAGGCTCAGCGGCCGCAGACACAGGTACCCCCAGCGACGAAGGTACAGGAAGATCAGGCTCCAGGGCGGCGAAACTATTTGTTGTTTGTATCCGCTCCGGGCCTCTCGTTGGAGGTGTAGGGAGGAGAGGCATGAGATGACTCTGGGCAACACCGGCCAGTCGGATAACGACAAATGACAAGACGGAGATGCATCCAACATGCGCGAACACCGTCCAGCCACCGGCGTAGAAAAGGTAAACATTCACCTCTGCATTTTCCCCAGTTTCTTACGTAGGCTGGCTACCTGCTTGATCAAGGAAGCCACCTCAAGCCTATAATCCTCGGCAAGCAAATTATTGCCGCATTGGAACTCTGAGTGATCCAGTTTGTCCCGAAAACAAAGCGTAGTAAATACAGCGCTGGAACCGTTCATTTACCTCTCCAGACAAAGAGGGCTCCATTGGAACACTCATCTGGGACTAACTTCGTTAGCTTGATGGCTAATGTTAGCAGCTTAGATAGGTTAGCGGCTCTTTTAAGCAGACTTTAACCTGTCAGTTAAGCAGGATTCCGGGACAAGAAATAACGGTCCTAGCTGTTAACTTCTTAGGGATCACTGGGGCGCTAGCGCCCCACTCCCGACACTACCAGGTGAAATGCAAGGCGCCAAATTCAAAATCCAAAAGTTGAATTATTAAACATTCATCAATATACAAGTGTTGCGTAGTCATCAAAAGCTCTGCTTCTTGGCAATATCACAGCATTGTCAGATTTCAAAAAGGCTTTACGGCGAAAGCACAACATTTGATTGTTTGAGGATAGCACCCCACATATTTTCCACATTAGCATAAATTCATATCCCACGCGGGTCACACAAAATCTCAGTTTGGTTGGCGCGTTATGTTCAGAAAATCCAACGTCGAATCGCCCATTGAAACGTGAAGAGAACGCGTTCAAATATACCTATAAACTTTTCCTAAACAAATCAAAGGCCAGTTATAATGCATCCTTAGCTATCCTTTTATGAATATTATCGATAATATTTCACTCGGATGGTCACCTAAACGTTATATAAGTAAAATAAAGTGTGGCGCACCCGAGAAATCTTGTTGACATCTGAGCTACCTGGACTATTTCCTGTTCCTATCCGTTCTGCTCCCAGTCTTTGTATAGAGACTGCTGACATCTAGTGGAAGCCATAGGTACTGCAGTCTCAGTCCTGGTTAAAATAAAAATCAATAGGCAGCCTGGAGAAGAAGGTCAAGTACAAAAAAAACTGCAAATCCTGATGGATTTTCCTCTGCTGCCCCTCCCTAAGAAGTTAAAAGCTAACAATGACGCAGAATCCATGCAAAAAACGAGTTCGATATTTATGTTTAACAAAGATTGGTTATGTTTTAGTTAAAATAACAAACCGTTTCCAGTATACAGTGTTCAGCTGCGCACTCTGATGACATCAGATATCCCCCCTGTTTCTCAGAAAAAGAACAGCTTTGATCAGGTGAAATTAACACATTTCCTCTGGGAATCAATAACCACTGTTAATCAAATGGCAACCCTGGAAAGTAATGGGTTTAGCAGGACTCTGGGGAAGGGCGAGAGTGAGCTGGCTTTGGGTCCTATCCTGATGCCTCTGATAATCTCATCTCTGGAATACCCTGATTTGAACAGTGGTTCCCTGACATTTTCACTGAACATCCCTGGTGATGCATAGCATTTAGTATGTATTTGGGTTTCATGGGAAATTATAGAAAGTGAAAATGATCTAAAGCAAAATATCAGATCTGACGCTTATGACCAAAAAATAACAAATTTAGTCTAGAAGCTGATCACACTCACTGCTCTCAGAGATCCAAAACTAACTGCAAAGTAAAGCATTTCAGCTAGTTTATTATCCAGCTCAGTGTCCTTCTAGCATTGCATCAGCTGTGACAGGGATATCATTGACTATATGAGCAGACTAATCTGGCTAGTATTGTGGCTCTGAGGAAAAGAGAAAGAAAAGCTAGTGGTAGTAATTCATGGAGGGGTTCCAAGCCTGTCTTAGCAGAATTAAAGATATTTGAAACACAATTAAAAAAGGTAGACAGCGCTGGATGAGTAATAATGGCATCAATAGTAGCAATTGAGTCTTAATCCTGTTTAAGATGGGGGAACTGTGTTCTGAATCAGTTGTGTTGCTCTGGAGTTGCTCTGGGGTTCAGGACTAATGATTTCACAGAGATCCAGACTTTGATAATGGAAAAACAGTGGACTGGGCATTGTTCACTAGCGTTAGTCATATTGCCAATAATCATGTTGTATTTTCATTTATAAAAGAAAAAAGGGTCAATATAGCTTTCAGTGGGGCAAAGGAAATCCATTTTTACAATTCAAAAATCTGCAGAAATGTGCTTTTGAGTACATTAGAACAGAAATACTGTACTTCCTGTACATAGCATCTACAGTGGTCCAAATACAGTACCAGTCAAAAGTTTGGACACACCAACTCATTCCAAGGTTTTTCTTATTTTCTACATTGTCGAACAATAGTGAAGACATCAGAACTATGACATAACACATATGGAATCATGTAGTAACCAAAAAAGTGTTAACAAATCCAAATATATATTGTTTTATGCCTTGTTAAAAGTTAATTTGGGGAATTTCTTTCCTTAATGCGTTTCATGCAATCAGTTGTGTTGTGACAAGGTAGGAGTGGTATACAGAAGATAGCCCTATTTGTTAAAAGACCAAGTCCATATTATCAGTTCAGTAAGCCAGTCAATGACAGTCACTTAGACGCCTCTCTCATAGTACAATGGATTTCCTTAACTTCTTAGGGATCGGATCCCGTTAGCGGGCTCGTTTTCAGGACAAACATTCGTAATATTTAACATTCATCAATATACAAGTGTTGCATAGTCATCAAAAGCTCTGCTTCTTGGCAATATCACAGCATTGTCAGATTTGTCAGATCAAAAAGGCTTTACGGCGAAAGCACAACATTTGATTGTTTGAGGATAGCACCTCACATATTTCCCACATTAGCATAAATTCATATCCAGCGCGGGTCTCACAAAGAACATATAAGAGCTAAGAAATATCACTTACCTTTCGAAGAACGTCTGCTGAGGGCTTCCCAAGTGTCCAAACAAGAGAATCCATGTTTCTTTTGTTGGAAAAAGTCATTTATTATATCCATAAATCTCAGTTTGGTTGGCGCGTTTTGTTCAGTTAGTCCACCAAGCATTTCCATTCTACTCGCCCGTTGTACAGTAAGTCAAGAAAAGTCAAAAGAAAAATGATTTCCGGACAGAAACGTCTCGGGTTTTTGCCTGCTATATCAGTTCTGTTATACCCACAGACATTTTGTAAACGGTTTTAGACACTTCAGAGTGTTTCCTATCCAATAGTACTAATTATGTGCATATCCTAGTTTCTGGGCCTGAGTGGCAGGCATTTTACTTTGGGCACGTCAGACAGGCGAAAATTCTGAAAATGGGACCCTAGCCCTAAGGAGTTAATTCCCTTAGCATCTGGGTCCTTGTGGGGCCTGATTTTTTGAGGGATGTTGTGTCTGTATTCAGTAAGCCAGTCAATGACAGTCACTTAGACGCCTCTCTCAGTGCACTGCTTCTTCTGTCTTTTTTAGCTATCAGCAGATTTGGAGTTGAGCAGCCATCAAACATTTTTTTTTAGCACTCACAGATGGTTATTTTATTGGTCGCTCTTTGAGGGGGGTGTATCACGTTGTTGTTTATCTAAGGGATTGTGTACTGTGCATAGAGCGTGGCAATCCAGCCTTAGACAAAATCATCCTTCAGGATATTTCATTGTTTTATCCTTTGATCTGAAAATGGGACTGTGTTTCTCTCTCCAACCAACACGTACAGTACATCAGTGAACCAGTAATTATTTTTTAAATAGGTTTAAATTGTTGTGCCCAAATGGAACTCGTTTTCCATCCGACTTTTCTTAAAATACTCTTAAAGGGGTTTTCTTTATCACCCTCTGTGATGTGGTTTAATGCTATTTATTTGTGGGATAGGCTTTTGTTGTGGGTGAGAGGAAGAAAGAGAGAGAGCACAACTGCACCGTAGTTTAACATAGCCTGTTAAGTTCACAATGGCATGTTTCTCCAGCACTTTGTATCTAGACTAATCGTAGGGATGTCTCTAAAATAGGTTACTGAACCACACTATGCAATTACGTCTGCAGACTTATTGGGAGATAGATTAGTGTTTACACCCCTAAGTGGATAAATGCTAGAGGAATTAGCTTGAATAATTAATTTACCTTTTCCCAGCAAACATAATACAGGTCATTCTGTAATTCCACAAGGTCAATCCTCAATAAGATTGATGTTAATGTATCTTCAGACATTGCCAAACATAATCCTGTACTGAACAACACACCTCCCCCCAGAAGAGGCTGTATCTGCAGATATTACACTAATTAGATTACTGGAAAAACCTATGATGTATATTAGTTGATATGCTCTGTGCATTCACATCGCCTACAGACCATTATGAATTGCAGTAGAGTTTCACCCAGAGAAAGAGTAATAACTTTCCTGTACATTGTTAGGCCTTGGAAAGGTCAGAACATCTCTCTTTTTAGTCCAGTCATAATAGGCGTAAAATCTGGGTGTGTGCCATTGTCCCTAACCATTTTAATGAATGTCCCTTTTATCCTGTGTTGTACTGGACATCCAATGACAATGGATAACACTACAGATTCATCAAGCCATCTAATGAATAACAAATCCATCAAGCTATCCGACATTACACTCATTTTGAAAGCGATTGCACATCTTTGTTTGGGGTACGTTCCCTCTAATGAATAGCTTACACAAGGCACACACCCATCATGGTGCACCGAGAGGTTGAGTTCCTGTTGTTCCTCTTTAGGAGGAAGAAGCATGTGTTTTGGGCGGTTCGATGTGTCAACTGTTGATGTACCTTTGACTGTATCTAAGCTCCCTCTAAGGACTTGGCAGCGCTACAGTCCCGCTGCCTGTATTGACAGCAACCTCAGCACCAGAAGATTATAGGGCCCACATCTCACACTGAGGCTCATTAGGGAGGAGGCGTTTTCCCGCTCTGATGTTTCCTGTCACCGCTGAGCCTGTCTGTCTGTCTGTCTGTCTGTCGGCAGGCAGACAGACAGGAAATTAACTAGATAACACTTCCTCTTCCTCAGACAGAGAGGGAGAGTTAGAATGTCTCTGATGGGACCGGGGGGAGCTGATTCTCTAGTTCAGTTACACTTCAGCACATGCTGTTTCTTCACGTTCTTCTGCCAAAGAACAAGAGAGGCTGAATGTCCCTCGGTTAAGAGGAAGGTAAGTCTACAGGCTCCCAACAGTGTGGATAGTCACTGTCTTAACAAGGGGGAACTTCACATTTATACTTCACATGGATGCACTTAGTTGAACTGAAATAGTGAATGTGACTAATTCTGTGGAAATTAAACACATCCTGATGTACAACAAAGAAATAACAATTCCTCTGCTGAGCCTAAACATGAAGTAGTGACTCTTGTAGCTTTGTCTGTACATTACAGAAATCATTTTTTACACAAGAAATTCAAGACACAGCTCAGTTTTATTACACAAATTCCTCTCAGATCAACCCAGTGTGCAGCAAATACTGCAATAAACCATTCAGATTACATTAGTTTTGTTACTAAGCATAATTGTTGAATGTCTCAAAAATCCCAGCACTGGCCAGGTCCTGCATGGGCAGGATAATATGGCTTTCTCTGTGCTGGTATTCACGTTGTTTTGTTCAACAAAAAGCCATACAACTTTCTGCCCAAATAATTTTGGTAATCTTATTTCACAATGCTACATAGGCATAGAATTCACAATCCATGTTAATCCAGCAGCACTGCTAATACAGCTTGAAGAAGTGACTGTAGCGAAGGGAACAGAATTATAGCAACCTCCTGGAGGTCCAAATGATATCTGCTATATACAATGTGACACTAAAGCAATTTACAGAGATATTTTCCTAAGTCTCATTTCCATTGTATTGAACAGCAGGTAATGCATGACATGTTGCCTTAAAAATTTGCATATAAATCACTGCAGTGCTTATCAAGCCTCTTTAAAAAAAACACAGCACAGAGAAAAGAGTTTGCTTTATTTTAATGTAGTGGATTTCCTTCATTCCCTTACCATCTGGGTCCTTGTGGGGCCTGATCTTTTGAGGGATGTTAATGGAATCTCTTGACATTGAACTGGGCAGCCAGATCATGCAATTGAATGCACTGAACCCCACCCTCCTAAATGCAACTAGATTAACAGAGCTCTACAAAGGTAAGGGGAGAGGCCGAGTGCCAATCACCGGGTCTTTACCTCCCATTTCCACCCTGTTCACACAGTCCACCCCCATAAAAATTACCCGGAACAATGTTATTTACCTTTCCAAAACGGAGAGGATGAATGTACCTTGCTTGATAATTATGTGGGACAACAAGCCAGTGGTGGACATGTGTCGCTGCTTTCAGCATTAAAGCCCCCATCCAATTAATAGTCGAGTGTATAAACGACATACCAGTGAATGAATGCTTCCATGGACTCACCAAGGTCCTCAGTGAAACTCACAGGACTTGCCAGGGCTTTGATATGCATACAACAGCCAAGCATAGAGAGATGAGAAAGAAAGATCAAAAGCTTCTCAATGGTTTCCTCATAGACTAACTGATAAAAGGGGCTCATGTAGATGGATATAATATGACTTATTATTCAGGCAGCAGTTCATCCTATCCAAAGTCACCTCTGGCTCTCCTCTTCCCTATGCTTTTATGAGGAGCACAATTACCCTAATTAAGCATTTACAGATGGATCTGTAAATGCGGTGTGTCAAGGTAGAGTTACTTAAGATGCTATTAAGACAACTTTTCACTGGGCTAATTGAGTTATGTCGCTGTTATATCTCAAATAGCTAATGCAGTTTTTTTTTTTTTGTCAAGCACATTTGTAATTTGAATGCTGGCGGTTCCTGTTATAAAGATATAAAGATACACCTACAGTTCACAACTGCTATTAATTTGTATAAGAAAAGCAGGTCTATCTGAATAACATAGATGCATTATAATTGCATCATAACCTTGGGAGAGTGAATTGTTTTCTTGTCCCTCCTGAAAACACTGCACTGTCCTAATGTGTTTTTATGCATGCACTCTGACATTCAAATCATAAGTCTTTTAAAGCCTGTACCAGAATTCTCTCGGTCACACAGAATTCCCCTAATCATTTCCTAGATGTGTATAGTGACTCAATAACCTTGATGCTTTCTGCACCTCCTCAGTAGAAGTCAGCCAGAAAAGGAGAAGGGAAATAAGACCTTGTTCTGAATGCTGATCATAATGACCATGCTCTTCATCAAATCAGGTTGGATATCACATCTCAAATCTGCAGGCGTTCTCATCTGTGAGTGTGGTGTTAGACAAGGGTGCCCTCTCACCGTTTCTGATTTAATGGAAGAGAGTACAAATAATCTTCCATGGCCTCTCAGCCCTGGCAGCCCTCAGATGAGGACTAATCAACAGCTACAGCACCTTCAGTCCTACCTCTGATTGTAGCCAACCATGATTCAGGGTTATTCTATTTTGCAGCAAAAGCTGTAACCGAATGATCACCTCTGTTCAGTTGGCTGGCCTGCACAAAACAGCTGTTTCCACCATTTTAATTGTTTGTCCCTGCACACATTCCCAGGGTTGTTTGTGTTAATGGTACAAATCCTGTTTGTTATGACTGAACAGAACCCCATGAAAATATCAACACTAACTACATTGTCTTCATGCAATGGTTTCACCTACACATAATATAGTATCTGGCATTGGGCTCACTATAGGATATTCCATTGTATTTACTAAGTTAGAGAACATAACTTGAGGTCACATCTGTTTTGCTTTATTTTCTTTACAGTTTTCAAAAGAGCCATACTAACTTCTGTTTTAATGATTGCATCCTTCAATTAATTTAATTTCACCTTCAAAAGGTTCACATATGAAACACATATGAAACAAAACCTTGTGATATGTAATGTATACTTTTCAAAAGAAAAGTGCCGTTGGTTAACTACCCTACCTCGGACATAATACTGAACTCTCTTTGGACTGGCCTCATTCCACATGCCAGAAGAAAACATAAATTTATTGTAAAGTGGTACCAAAGTGGGGCTAGTAAATTACGAGTATTAATCATATTGACAGTCAGTTTGGATGTTTAGCTGATCCTGTTTAGCAGTCTGGAAAATGTTGTTTCTGTCCCCTACCTAACCCTTTTGTAACACTCTGTGACAGACTGATCCCCTGGGGACTTGGGTTCATCAATGCCTCCACAGTCAAATAGAATAGAGTGCTTTTGTGGTAATATTGTGCCCCATTTTTATCCAACAAGTTAATTTGGAGTCAACACAGTTAATTGGCCATGCAGGTTTCTAGTTTAAGTCATTCTACTGACGATCATAAAGGGCAGTTTAGGCATGGACTTATTCCACCCTGGTGTGGGAGATATGTTAGTCACAGGTGATATAAAACATTTGAATGATTATGTGGGAATATTTAACAGCTACATGTCCCCTTGCATTGTGCTACTGACATGTTTCCATCAGCCTACCAATAGCAGGCTGAGAAATAATCCTTTGAAGGTTATGACTAAATACGGGCAGGAAAATCCACCTAATAACAGTTATGGTGACGATGATGAATCCTGCCTTATCTTAATAAGAATAAAGAAAGGCAATTTCTCAAAGTGAAAGTGGCAAAGTCATAATGCATTTCCTTCCCATAATTACCATAGAAATATAGACTTCTTCAACACTTCTTTGAGGTGTATAAGGCTTCACATGCTATGTGACCTCTAGACGAAAGAAAGTGTAGTCATTTGAGGTGCAATGTGCTGGATTTAAAATCCATCCAAAACCCAATTTTCCTTACTACAAGGGTGTGCTCAGCTGTGCTGCTACAAACCTTGAGAAAAAGGCTACTTTTTCATTGCATGAAATAGGCCTACATCTTTCGCTCAGAAATATTCCCCTTGTGTGTTCATTCAACAAAAAAATCTCTGAAATGTTATTGCCCAACTGCATGGGAAAATACATTTAAAAAACTATTGGGAGAGTGAATTCGCTGAATTTAATTCAACAGCTGTTCTTTAAAGTGCATCGCCCATCCTGTTTCCAGAGTCTTTGGGAAGCTATTTGCCTGCTTCTTCCAAGTGAGTCTAGAGTGGCCAGTAATTTTGATTCCTGGAAGTAAATCTGCTCTCATATGTTTTTCTATAAATCTTGTTATAGATGTTAAGTCACTGGGAGATACTGTCAGTTCTATTTCTCCCGGCCAGAGTTGCCAATGTTGAATTATAGTGGAAATGTAGGGCTGCACTTCTGTATTTCAAAGATTGTTATTCATATTGGAATCAATTATGGCCAATTGAAGCAGTCAGAGGTCTTTATGGTTAACATGACGTTATGGAGCTGCATGGAAAAGACTGCATTACACAGCATATTGTATGTGTGGGTGGGGGATATGGGGAACTCAAGCCAAGACATAACCTGTAACAAAATATCTGGTTTATTGGCATATCAAACAATGTAGCTAAGCTTTGTCCGTGATTAAATGTCTTTGACATTAATACATGTCTTGGTGGAAGTTATCTGGGCTGAATACCGCACTATCTGACCCTAGGAGATTGTCCACTATACTTCCTGAGATTAGTACTTGAGGGAATGTTCACAAATCAACCATATTGAATAAGGGTTAGGTCTAATCATCAGCTAAATGCAAAAGACTGATTGTATACAGTGTTTTATTGATTCTTTGAATAAAAGCCACGTGAATTCCTATTCAGCATTGCTGGCCCTGCTTTATTCTTCATAGATGCATCAACGAGTAACTAGTAACTAGTAACAGAAGCTGACTAACCTCTTGCATCAACATTCAGGAAAGAAAAGCACTCCTTTATCCACACAGTTATACTGAGAACCATTTTAGATTGCAAACCCTCCCTATATCCCGAAAGACTGCATCCAACCATTTTAGTTTTTTTACCAACCTGGAAATGCAGCCAATGCAGCATTGTTTAGAGTGTACAATACGCCCAAGAAATCAATCATCAATAAATGTCATAACCTGCAAGTCCCACATGGAGTGAAATTCACCAGAATGCCTTATGGGATGCTGAGCTTTGAATTTCCTTCTCTACCTCCCACTATCTTCTACAGAACACTGGATGCTTTAAGGATCCATGTCTCCTATTCAACTGTGAACTAAGAGCACTAAGTGGAAAACTGTGCTGGTTCTTTAAGGACAGCAAGAGCAAAGTATGTTTAGCACCACTATACTCAAGCCACCTGAAACATCCAACTTTGGCAAAGTTTTCCAATGTGTTGCAATGCTTTGGATAATATTTGTGAATATCCCTATGAACCATACTGTTTTACTGGTAGTTATGTAACTTCCATTACCTATAGAATCTTCTGGACAGTGGTGCTGAAAGTGTTGAGTACTGAATATATCTACGGTGCACAATATAGGACTGGCCTACCATATACAGTTGAAGTCGGAAGTTTACATACACTAGTTTTTCAACCACTCCACAAATTTCTTATTAACAAACTATAGTTTTGGCAAGTCGGTTAGGACATCGACTTTGTGCATGACACAAGTAATTTTTCCAACAATTGTTTACAGACAGATTATTTCACTTATAATTCACTGTATCACAATTCCAGTGGGTCAGAAGTTTACATACACTAAGTTGACTGTGCCTTTAAACAACTTGGAAAATTCCAGAAAATGATGCCATGGCTTTAGAATCTTCTGATAGGCTAATTGACATCATTTGAGTCAATTGGAGGTGTACCTGTGGATGTATTTCAAGGCCTACCTTCAAACTCAGTGCCTCTACTTGACATCATGGGAAAATCAAAAGAAATCAGCCAAGACCTCAGAAAAATATTGTAGACCTCCACAAGTCTGGTTCATCCTTGTGAGCAATTTCCAAACGGCTGAAGGTACCACGTTCATCTGTACAAACAATAGTATGCAAGTATAAACACCATGGGACCATGCAGCCGTCATACCACTCAGAAAGGAGACGCGTTCTGTCTCCTAGAGATGAACGCACTTTGGTGCGAAAAGTGCAAATCAATCCCAGAACAACAGCAAAGGGCCTTGTGAAGATGCTGGAGGAAACAGGTACAAAAGTATCTATGTCCACAGTAAAACGAGTCCTATATCGACATAACCTGAAAGGCCGCTCAGCAAGGAAGAAGCCAGTGCTCCAAAACCGCCATAAAAAGCCAGACTACGGTTTGCAACTGCACATGGGGACAAAGTTCGTACTTTTTGGAGAAATCTTTGGCCATAACTGTTGAGAACTGTTTGGCCATAATGACCATCGTTATGTTTGGAGGAAAAAGGGGGAGGCTTGCAAGCCGAAGAACACCATCCCAACCGTGAAGCACGGGGTGGAAGCATCATGTTGTGGGGGTGCTTTGCTGCAAGAGGGACTTGTGCACTTCACAAAATAGATGATCTCAAGACATCAGTCAGGAAGTTAAAGTTGGTCGCAAATGGGTCTTCCAAATGGACAATGACCCCAAGCATACTTCCAAAGTTGTGGCAAAATGGCTTAAGGACATCAAAGTCAAGGTATTGGAGTGGCCATCACAAAGCCCTGACCTCAATCCTATAGAAAATGTGTGGGCTGAACTGGAAAAGCGTGTGCGAGCAAGGAGGCCTACAAACCTGACTCAGTTACACCAGCTCTGTCAGGAGGAATAGGCCAAATTACACCCAACTTATTGTGGGAAGCTTGTGGAAGGCTACCCGAAACGTTTGACCCAAGTTAAACAGTTTATAGGCAATGCTACCAAACCCTAAATGAGTGTATGTAAACTTCTGACCCACTGGGAATGTGATGAAAGAAATAAAAGCTGAAATAAATTATTCTCTCTACTATTATTCTGACATTTCACATTCTTAAATTGAAGTGGTGATCCTAACTGACCTAAGACAGGGAATTTTTACTAGGATTAAATGTCAGGAATTGTGAAAAACTGAGTTTAAATGTATTTGGCTAAGGTGTGTGTAAACTTCCCACTTCAACTCTATCACACACTGCACTCCTTCACACAGACGTGCATGTGCACCCACACAGAAATCTGAATCTAATGAATCATTTATCATGCGTTTTGTTTCAGAAAACTCACGTTTTCCCTGTTTGCTTATCCACAAGTATGACCTTCTCTTTACTGAAAGGGTGCCAACATTTAAGTACACCAGATGTGTTCTCAGTGGGAACGTCCTCCTCTTCAATCCATAAAAAGTTCCTCTCACTGATTGCCTAAATGTGAGGATATGGAGCTGTCAAAGTATTACATGAGAGAGGGGGATTATTATCACCTGTGATGTATTAAGTATTAAGTGATATGTCACTAATGGGTTGTGGGTTTTCGATTCCCATGGGGGACCACTATTGAAAAAAGTAAAATGTATCCACTCACTACTGTAAGTTCCTCTGGATAACAGTGTCTGCAAAAAAAATGTAGAAAGAAAAAAGTGCCAGTTGGATTAATTAAGTATGTCATTGCAGCAACTGTTTTAATGGCACTGTTTTCCCTGAAGACCTCAGAAAGTCTGTCACAAAGGGTAGGGATCAATCACATGATGGTGATGCAGACGTTAACCTCATAGCAGCTGAAGACAAACATTGTCCTGTCTGCTGTCAAGTGTAGATTTAAAAGATGCTGATCGGACTAAAATGACTCCTTCAGTGTCACTGATCATAGACATGCAGGGGATATAGAAAACCCCTATTCTTAGAATGTTGCGTCACTTGCTGGACACTGGTAAAGGCCTAAACACAGATTATCATTGTATCACTAACAATAGGCATTAGAAAATAAATACTGGGCAGGTTTTCTTTAATGATTTGATCACAGTTTCCTGATGAATACCCTCCGTCAGTGTTGCAAACTGTTATTTTTCACACATAAATATGTCATCTGGGCTAACTCAGTCAAAACAGACTATATTGAAGCATCAACATTGTTTGCTATCCCTGTTGTCATAAGAGGTGCGACCATCTAGGCAAATGCATTAGCAATGAACTGATTTCCCCCCCATTTTTTTTAAATCTGAATTACTTGGCTACCGTAGTAGTTTGCACATCAGCAATGCTAATGCAATTTTCCACAGTCTGCTCCACCATCGTTTCTCTCACTTCTCTTAGACTCATATCACATTTATGGAAGGCTTCTTAGGTAGGAGTCCAGTGGTGTAAAATACTTAAAAGTACTACTTAAGTCGGGTTTTTTTGTATCTGTACTTTACTTTACTTTTTATATTTTGGACAACTTTTACTTTTTCTTGACATCATTGCTAAAGAAAATAATGTACTTTTAACTCCGTACATTTTCCCTGACACCCAAAAGTACTTGTTACATTTTGAATGCTTAGCAGGACAGGAAAATGGTCCAATTCACACACTTATCAAGAGAATATCCCAGGCTATCTCTACTGGCTCTAATCTGACGGACTCACTAAACCCAAATTATTTGTTTGTAAATTATGTCTGAGTGTTGGAGTGTGCCCCTGGCAATCCGTTAATTAAAGAAATTGACAAAATTGACACATTTGCAATTGATACTTAAGTAGATTTTAGCAATTACATTTGCTTTTGATACTTAAGTAGATTTAAAACAAAATACTTTTAGACTTTTACTCAAGTAGTATTTTACTGGGTGACTTTCACTTTTACTTGTGTCATTTTCTGTTAAAGTATCTTTACTTTTACTCAAGTATGACAATTGGGTACTTTTTCCACCACTGGAGGAGTCCAATTGCAATGAAATGTTTAGATAATTGTCTTAACTAATTAAGTGTAAAAGCCTGGTGCAACCCACTCTGTGTGGTAATATAAATTGATTAGATGTGTTGTACATTGTAAACCCTTAGTAGAGTGTTTCCAATAAAATGCCAATGTCCTTTGCCATGCCTTCCCAACAATTACCAAGAGAGTGGATTTAACACAGGCTGATCTCATCCAATTTTCACTTACATAAAGCCTGAACAGAGAATCAATTATTCTCTAATGTTGAGAACAGCATGGTGACAAATGGGTTCCAAATTGGTACACAACTCCTGGACGAACGCTGCCGATGGAATGGCCTGTAAGTGTATCTAATAAGCGGCACACATCAAGAACACCTGCAACACCAGGCCTTCGTGGCATACTAATGAATCTGCCGCTTCCACACAGAACCGGTTCCCCAGATCTTCAAGTCCAACCGTACCGATGCCAATGGGGGGAAAAAGGTCCTAATCTGCCATCATGTGGTAAAAAGGATTGATCAGTGGAATGAAAAAGCTTTTTGTGGACAAATCGGTCTGCAATAAATCTCAGCCTCTTCATGATATGATTATTCATGAGGGTGGTTTTGAATGAGGCACCATGGTTCTCTCAGGCTACACAAGACACTGGGAAATACTATTCCACTTGTGGAGTGAATCTTTTTAAAAGATGGACGTCCTTACAATTAAGGATGGTTGCCTTCATCATTAAGGCACAAAAATGGGGGTGAGCCACCACATGCTTGTGTGTGAGTAGGATCTTAGTGAGATCAGGAGAAACTTTAGAAGGCCCAGTCTTGGCAGCAGCAGCCTTTCCAATGCGCCTTTCCAATCCCCCCACAGCCTCCCAGAGCTTTTGACTTACACTAACAATACATAGCGCAAACACAGTCCAATTACTTATTCATCTACTTTATTGTGTGTGTGTGTGTGTGTGTGTGTGTTTGTTGACTCTGAGTGTCCAACTAAAGTTTAATATACCAGAGAGAACACCATAGTGCATTTCACCCACGTGAGTGCATATGGGTCACTCTGTCATTCTTCAGCTCTGAGAGCCTATCTGACAGAAGAGATGGGGAACAATGGAAATACATTTATAACCATATGCTCCTTAGATTTTTGTTTTGCTGAGAAACTTTCTCTGACAACAAAAATAAACAAATTTTTTAAACTAGTGAAATGTGAATAGAACCAAGATGGAACGTTCCCACATTTCAATCTGGTCCAGCTGCATAAATTAAACCAATTTACCAACACAGATTGGAAAGTATACAGACCCCTTGACTTTTTCCACATTTGTTACATTACAGCCTTATTCTAAAATGTATTAAATAGTTTTCCCTAATCAATCTACACACAATACCACATAATGACAAAGCAAAAACTGATTTTTTTTGTTGTTGCAAAATTATGTTCGATCTGGTTCAAGTCCGGGCTCTGGCTTGGCCACTCAAGGACATTTAGAGACTTGTCCCGAAGCCCCTCCTGCGTTGTCTTGGCTGTGTGCTTAGGGTCACTGTCCTGTTGGAAGATGAACATTCACTCCAGTCTGAGGTCCTGAGCGCTCTGGAGCAGGTTTTCATCTCTGTACTTTGCTCCGTTCATCTTTCCCTCGAACCTGACTAGTCTCCCTGTCTCTGCCGCTGAAAAACATCCCCACAGTATGATGTTGCCACCACCATGCTTCACTGTAGGGATGGTATTGGCCAGGTAAATGAGCGGTGGCTGGTTTCCTCCAGACGTGACGCTTGGCATTCAAGCCAAAGAGTTCAATCTTGGTTTCATCAGACCAGAGAATCTTGTTTTTCATGGTCTGAGAGTCCTTTAGGTGCCTTTTGGCAAACTCTAAGTGGGTTGTGGTGCCTTTTACAGAGGAGTGGCTTCCGTCTGGCCAATCGACCATAAAGGCCTGATTGGTGGAGTGCAGCAGAGATGGTTGTCCTTCTGGAAGGTTTTCCCATCTCCACAGAGGAACTCTAGAGCTCTGTCAGAGTGACCATCCCGTTCTTGGTCACCTCCCTGACCAAGGCCCTTCTTTCCCGATTGCTCAGTTTGGCAGGGCAGCCAGCTCTAGGAAGAGTCTTGGTGGTTCCAAACTTCTTCCATTTAAGAATGATGGAGGCCACTGTGTTCTTGGGGACCTTCAATGCTGCAGAAATGTTTTGGTACCCTTCCCCAGATCTATGCCTTGACACAATCTTGTCTCGGAGCTCTATGGACAGTTCCTTCGACCTCATGGCTTGGTTTTTGCTCTGACATGCACTTTCAACTGTGGGACCTTCCAAATCATGTCCAATCAATTGATTTTAACAGAGGTGGACTCCATTCAATTTGTAGAAACATCTCATGGATGATCAATGGAAACAGGATGCACCTGAGCTTAATTTCGAGTCTCATAGCAAAGGGTCTGAATACTTGTGTCAATAAGGTATTTTTTTAATATTTTTTTTATGCATTTGCAAAAATGTCTAAAAACCTGTTTTCGCTTTGTCATTATGAGATATTGTGTGTAGATTGATGAGGAAAATGTGTTATTTAATACATGTTAGAATAAAGCTCAAACGTAACAAAATCTGGATAAAGTGAAGGGGTCTGAATACTTTCCGAATGCACTGTAAGTCTTTTATAAACCACAAGCCATCCTAGATTCCAGCCCTTGCCACTCTTAATGTCAACGTCTATCAAATGCAAATAACATGTGCTTTCATTCTGTCAATGCAATTATCAACCCTGCTCTCATACTTCCTCCAGAGCAGTCACATCTCATGTCCATATAAAAATATTTTATAAATATGTTAGAATTATTAGATGACGCTTACCCTGACACACTTGTATAAATTGATGTGTCATGTGAAAAAAATACATTAACCACCCCCCAGCCAAATCTAGCTTAGTGGATGGGTCACTATTGTCTAGACATTTACACATGTTCATTAAATACAATAGATGGCTGGCTAACTTGATGGGTCATATAATCATCTGAAGAAGTGGATTCTTTTTATTAGACATGTAGCTACCTGGCTAAACAATGAACCATAATCCCAACCCATAGCTACAGTGCAAACGGATTGTCATAGCTATTCACCATGCATGAAATGCTGTAGTATGAATCTGCAGGTAGCTAAAGCTAACCAACTAGGTTCAATGTTAGCTAGCTAAAATTAGGCTATATCTACCAATGAAAATGATTTCTGAGATACAAATAATATCACTACACAGATCAATCCAAAATTCTACTTGAGGCAGGTAATAGCCACATAAAGGTAAGGTCTATGAAACAATACTCAAAGGAACATTTTGTAGAAGTACTTGGAAATTTCGATTGGTCTTATGTACTAAACTGTGATGATGTTGATCAAGCTTGGTATCTTTTTAAAGAGATATTTCTGTCTGCACTCGACTCTTTGGCTCCGATGAAACAAATTCTAATCAAACTGATGTCAGGGAAATGGATCTCTTCCGAGATCTTAGACCTCATAAGGAAAATGGATCGCTACCTGGCCAACTTCGAAAGGACAAATCTACAACAAGATTTTGATGGTTATATTAACTGTAGATAACAGGCAAGATAAAAAATGGATAAGGCCAAATCCCAACATTACATAGACGCTGTTAATGACAGCTTACATTAGCCTCGTAAACTGTGGAACATTTTAAGACATTGCCTCAATAACTGCCCATAAGGTCAAATCCTGTAGTATTGGCCTGGATATTGATTACGTTTTATGTTATGATCAGGCAGAGGTTGCAAATTACTCCAACACATTTTTTACCACTATAGCCTCATCTCTGGCTATGAGGTTACCGACCTGCTCTGGACACTATGGCCAGTCTTTCATTAACAACTTTTACCATAGCAAAGGTATCACAAACAACTTGTTTGAGCTGGGTTGGATAACCTTCCTGCAAGATTCATAAAGGGTAATGCCTGTGTCACTGCTAAAATGATAAAGCATATTGTAAGCCGTTCTATTGGTAGTGGTAAATTCCCCAATGAACTCAAAACAGCCAGGGTGGTTCCGCTCCAGAATAAGAGCAGTAAAACAGATGTTGGAAAGTACAGTCCTGTGTCGATCCTCAGCACCTTATCAAAGTTGTTGAGAGATTCATTATTAATCAACTTGAGAGATACAGTACCTTCTTTTTAATGAACTCCAATCTGGCTTTAGAACAGCTCATTCCACAGATACTTTCCGTATCCACCTTTTTGACCACATCAAGCTGGAAAGTGAGAAGGGGAACTATACAGGTATGGTCATGTTAGACTTGCAGGAAGCTGTTGACACTGTGGACCATGATATTGTCCTGATGAAACTGAAATGCATGGGTCTAAATGATGTAATAGTGAATTGGTTTAGATCTTATCTGACCAACAGAACACAGTATGTACTGTTGGTGATGTTCTGTCAGAGGCCCCAAAAACTTCCTGTGGAGTACCGCAGGGATACATTTTAGGGCCTCTCTTATATAAGTCAATGATATGCCAGATACAGTAAAGTGCGAACTCCTGCATTATGCTGATGACTCTGTCATGCTGGTATCAGGGAAGGATACGGCTTACATAGAGGAGACCCTGAGTAAAGAATTGCATTCTAACCTCCCGAGTGGCAGTCTAAGGCACTGAATTGCAGTGCTATAAAATCCTATAAAACATTTGGGGGCAGAACTGAAAAAGCATGTGCGAGCAAGGAGGCCTACAAACCTGACTCAGTTACACCAGCTCTGTCAGGAGGAATGGGCCAAAATTCACCCAACTTATTCTGGGAAGGTTGTGGAAGGCTACCCGAAACGTTTGACCCAAGTTAAACAATTTATAGGCAATGCTACCAAATACGAATTGAGTGTATGTAAACTTCTGACCCACTGGGAATGTGATGAAAGAAATAAAAGCTGAAATAAATCATTCTCTCTACTATTATTCTGACATTTCACATTCTTAAAATAAAGTGGTGATCTTAACTGACCTAAGACAGGGAATTTCTTCTAGGATTAAATGTCAGGAATTGTGAAAAACTGAGTTTGAATGTATTTGGCTAAGGTGTATGTAGACTTCCAACTTCAACTGAATGAATACCTAAAAAAGAAAATATTTTGGAGTGCTGAAATAATAAGTAAAAATATATTTCTCTAGGAGTTGGAGCATTCTACACCATCTGCAATTATTTTGAGGCTGAGAGTAATATTAGTACATCTGAATGAATCACTGGTGTTTATACGGCTTAGGGATTAACTACTTAGGGAGTGGTGGGGCGCTCCCGACACTACCCGGTGAAATGCAAGGCGCCAAATTCAAAATCCAAAAGTTGAATTATTAAACATTCATCAATATACCAGTGTTGCATAGTCATCAAAAGCTCTGCTTCTTGGCAATATCACAGCGTTGTCAGATTTCAAAAATGGCTTTACGGCGGAAGCACTACATTTGATTGTTTGAGGGTAGCACCTCCAATATTTTTCCATTAGCATAAATTCATAAACCATTGCGGTTCACACAAAACACATTTCACAGCGAAAACAAATCCCTTACCTTTTGAAGAACTTCTGCTGAGGGCTTCCCAAGTGTCCAACGAAGACAATCCATGGTTCTTTTGTTAGAAAAAGTCATTTATTATATCCATAAATCTCCGTATGGTTGGAGCGTTATGATCAGAAAATACAGCGTCCACTCGCCCATTGAACCGTGAAGAGAATTCGTTCAACCTATACCTATAAACTTGTCCAAGAACAATCAAACATCATTGATAATGTATCCTTAGGAACACTTTTATGTATATTTAGTATAATATTTCAACCGGATTATAAACTGGGCGATAGGAAAGGAAAAAACCACAGCGCACGCAAGCCTGTGAACGCGCATCCTCTTCTGTTTACATCTGGTGACCACTTCCCAATTCTTCTTCTATTACCATCCAGAGCAACTAAACATAATCAAAACACTGTCTAGAGACTGTTGACATCCAGTGGAAGCAATAGGTACTGAAATCTTACTCCCTTATATGGTCATTTTCAATAGGGAGGGGTTCAAAATGAGGCAATGTGTCAAATACACTTTTTCCAGGACAGAAATTCCTTGGGTTTTTGCCTGCTATTTCCGTTCTGTTATACTCACAGACAATATTTTATCACTCTTAGAAACTTCAGAGTGCTTCCTATCCAATAGTACCGTGAAGAGACCTCGTTCAACCTATACCTATAAACTTGTCCAAGAACAATCAAACATCATTGATAATGTATCCTTTCCGTTCTGTTATACTCACAGACAATATTTTAACACTCTTAGAAACTTCAGAGTGTTTCCTATCCAAAAGTACTAATTATGTGCATATCCTATTTTCTGGGCCTGAGTGGGAGGCATTTTACTTTGGGCACGCCAGACTCTCCAAAACCGTCACCTTGGGAGCTGCTCCCTAAGAAGTTAACTCAAATGGATACCACACATTGTTTATCAATCCACGGGCAACCATCAAATCAAATCAAATTTATTTATAAAGCCCCCCTTACATCAGCTGATGTCACAGAGTGCTGTACAGAAACCCAGCCTAAAACCCCAAACAGCAAGCAATGCAGGTGTAAAACCAGGAGATAATCCAGCAGGTCACATAAATTAACATGCAATATTCACCCTATGAGCCTCTTATAAGCCACAATGAGTATAGCTACTACTGCTCGCAATTCAATTTTGTCCGTTTCCAAGAGAAAAATAATCATACATTATATTACAACAGCCAAGACCATGTAAGTACATCTCACAGTTTGACTCTCTAGCCTAAAAGGTATGTAACAGCATTGGAAGAGATAAACATGTTTTTTTTTCCAACAAGCAAGTAAGCGTAATTTAAATGTAATAAAGAATTATTGAAAAGTATTAGGTTTCTGTCTCTTACTAATTATTATATCACCAGAGTGAACAGATAATTTACAAACGGCTTTATGTCAGAAGGAATTATGGGCATTCATTTGCTGCCAAAATTAGGTCTTTGCATTGTCAGTGTAATGAATTGAGTGTACGTATATCCTTTTGTTAATCAACAGAAACACCCATTGATGTTGATACTAATTAGGACTATTTATGACATTGTACTCCCGTTTAAGTTCCATCAAAGAGTTTGCAAAGGGAACCAGTGGTTGCAAAGGGAACCAGTGGTTCCCTTTGCAACGTTCCAATGCAATAAACCACGGCCACACTGTCAGATCTGCTGACACAATTGTGCCCAAGAAGTATGGCATCCTTAAGAAAACAGCTTTGTGAAACTGAAATAATTTCCACAGACAGCTACATTTGTCAGGAGAAGAAAGTCAGGAGATGAAAGCCTGTCTTTTATGCAGTGGACTGTGAAATGTGGTGGGCTACACAGCCTTATCTAGTGATGTGGCTTTTCCTGGGCCAACAATTAGATAGCGTTATTTTAATTACTCAGCTGCAGTGGTGGAAAAAGTACTACATTTTCATACTTGAGTAAAAGAAAAGATACCTTAATAGAAATTGACTTAAGTAAAAGTGAATGTCACCCAGTAAAATACTACTTGAGTAAAAGTCTAAAAGTATTTGGTTTTAAATATACTTAAGTATCAAAAGTAAAAGTAAAAATAATTTCAAATTTCTTATATTAAGCAAACCAGACGGCACAATTTCCATACTTTTTTTGTATTTACGGATAGCCAGAGGCACACTCCATAATTTACAAACCGAGCATGTGTGTGTTTAGTGAGTCCACCAGATCCGAGGCCGTAGGGATGACCCGGGATGCTCTCTTGATACGTGCTTAAATTGGACCATTTTCCTGTCCTGCTAAGCATTCAAAATGTAACTAGTAATTTTGGGTGTCTGGGAAAATGTATACTTGTCAGCTGATTGATCCGTCTGTGCAATTGTCTTGCCAGACCCTGACGATGTAGGCTCATTATGCTATTACCCTAACCTTAACCTAAACTATTCCAGATCCACACCACCCACAGTCCCTTCTGTGCTCCAAAACTCTTTGATGGAACTTAAACGGGAGTACAATGTCATAAATAGTGAAATAGTCCTAATTAGTATCAACATCAATGGGTGTTTCTGTTGATTAACAAAAGGATATACGTGGACGATAACCGGCAACAAAGTCAACATCTAAGTTGTTGCTCAATATTGGACACAGCATTGTCCAATGCTTACATTAATAGACCACCCATCTGGTATGCTGATCAAGGTGAATAATAAAAGACAGACACTTTGAAGGAACATGTAGTGCATTGAACATGAGAAGTATAACTCTGATGTACAGTACCAGTCAAAATTTTGGACACACCTACTCATTCCAGGGTTTTTCTTTATATTTACTATTTTCTACATTGTAGAATAATAGTGAAGACATCAACACTATGAAATAACACACATGAAATCATGTAGTAACCAAAAAAGTGTTAAACAAATCAAAATATGTTTTATATTTGAGATTCTTCAAAGTAGCCACCATTTGCCTTGATGACAGCTTTGCACACTCTTGGCATTCTCTCAAACAGCTTCATGAGGAATGTTTTTCCAACAGTCTTGAAGGAGTTCCCACATGCTAAGCACTTGTTTGCTGCTTTTCCTTCACTCTGCGGTCCAACTCATCCCAAACCATCTCAATTGGGTTGAGGTCGGGTGATTGTGGAGGCCAGGTCATCTGATGCAGCACTCCATCACTCTCCTTCTTGGTCAAATAGCACTTAAACCGCCTGGAGGTGTGTTGGGTCATTGTCCTGTTGAAAAACAAATTATATCGCTGCAGAATTCTGTGGTAGCCATGCTCTTTAAGTGTGCCTTGAATTCTAAATAAATCACTCTCCAGCAAAGCACCATCACACTACCTCCTCCATGCTTCACGGTGGGAACCACACATGCAGAGATCATCCGTTCACCTACTCTGTGTCTCAACAAAATCAAACATTTGGACTCATCAGACAAAAGGACAGATTTCCACCGGTCTAATATCCATTGCTCGTGTTTCTTGACCCAAGCTAGTCTCTTTTTCTTATTGGTGTCCTTTAGTAGTGGTTTCTTTGCAGCAATTCGATCATGAAGGCCTGATTCACGCAGTCTCCTTTGAACAGTTGATTTTGAGATCTGTCTGTTACTTGAAATCTGTGAGGCATTGTGTCCAAACTTTTGACTGGTTCTGTAGTATGAATATCCACTCATGATCACTACTGTACAGTAAGTCCACGTCCACATTGGAAATGCCCTGTGTACCATTGGTTGAGCAAGAACAAATGTGCTCCCTGCTAGCACAAGGTTGAGTTTCCTTTCCTTTGTGTGATCTGTGTCTAGCCATCACATTGCTTTCATAGTTCCTCAGCCATCACACAGAGACTGAGAATAAAGGGATGACAACCTGAGCTACTGTAGGCTTGTAGTCATTAACATGTCATGCCCTACACACTTAACATTGCCAACAACCATTGCCTTGTGTGGAGTCACTTTGATAAAATCTTGTTTATATTCCTCTCTAACTTGATTTCATTTCCATCCATGTTTCACCTTAATACCACAAAACTACAGTTCAGAACACTGTCACAAAAGTCATTATTTTGAATTGATCTTAGGTTGTTTTACAGGTGGAAAAAAAGCACAGCCTCAATTTCTGTGTGCCAAGTCGATTCCGGCAGGTAGAGGTGAAATTGCGGTGTTTATCTGTTCTGTACAGCTCAAGGTTTATCTGCTGCTCTCTGAGAAGTGAAAAGATGGTGAGGGGAAGAGAGAGAATTCACGGTCAGCGAAGATATTGCTTCTGCTCAAAGTAAGAACTAAGGAAGTTCATTGGCCATCAAACACCACTTCCAGAAGATTGAAAAATCCAAACAGTTTTTTCTAAAAGGTCTCCCATCCAAGTCCTAACCATGCTGAACCTTAGCTTCACAGGAGACCCGGCGGGTTTGTATGGTATTTGTTAAAATTTGCAAACCTACTGTATATTGGAGATGCAATTTATGTCATTCATCACATAGAAGTAAACAAATGTAATATTTTATCAGAGAACAGAAGAGACAACTCTGTTGCAATAACTGGAGTGGCTTTTCTACACTTGAGTATACCAAATATTTGGACAGGGATCATCAACTAGATTCAGCATCAGGCCAATTTTTTTCTGGAGTGAATGGTCGGGAGCCGGAACATAATTACAAATCATTTGTAGACTGCAATTTGACCGCAAGAATCGCCAACAGATATAATATTTGACTAAAACATAATCATTTCTGGTATTTGTATACGATCACGTGTCTCTCTATAATGCGTGGGAATTTCCTAAATTAAAATCACTTAGAGCTGATTTCCTGGTGTTTTTACAGTCTTTCATGTCCAATAATAAAAAATTACAAAATAAACGTTTTTCTTATTGCTCAGAAACTTAAGGGGCCAAATAAAACTACCCGTGGGCCAAATTCGGCTTGCAGGTTGCCAGTTGGGGTACCCTGCATTAGGAACGCCACCCCCCCTTTTGCTATCAGAACAGCCTCAATTAAATGGGGAATGGAATTTACAAAGTTTTGAAATCATTCCAGAGGGATGATGGCCCATGTTGGCTCAAATGCTTCCCACAGTTGTGTCAAGTTGACTGGATGTCCATTCTTGATACACACCGGAAACTGTTACAGTGAGGGAAAAAAGTATTTGATCCCCTGCTGATTTTGTACGTTTCCCATTGAGAAAGAAATGATCAGTCTATAATTTTAATGGTAGGTTTATTTGAACAGTGAGAGACAGAATGACAATTATAAATTGATTTGCATTTTAATGAGGGAAATAAGTATTTGACCCCCTCTCAATCAGAAAGATTTCTGGCTCCCAGGTGTCTTTTATACAGGTAACGAGCTGAGATTAGGAGCACACTCTTAAAGGGAGTGCTCCTAATCTCAACTTGTTCCCTGTATAAATGACACCTGTCCACAGAAGCAATCAATCAATCAGATTCCAAACTCTCCACCATGGCCAAGACCAAAGAGCTCTCTAAGGATGTCAGGGACAAGATTGTAGACCTACACAAGGCTGGAATGGGCTACAAGACCATCACCAAGCAGCTTGGTGAGAAGGTGACAACAGTTGGTGCGATTATTCGCAAATGGAAGAAACACAAAAGAAATGTCAATCTCCCTCGGCCTGGGGCTCCATGCAAGATCTGACCTCGTGGAGTTGCAATGATCATGAGAACGGAGGAATCAGCCCAGAACTACAAAAGGAGGATCTTGTCAATGATCTCAAGGCAGCTGTGACCATAGTCACCAAGAAAACAATTGGTAACACACTACGCCGTGAAGGACTGAAATCCTGCAGCTTCCGCAAGGTCCCCCTGCTCAAGAAAGCACATATACATGCCCGTCTGAAGTTTGCCAATGACAACTGGGTGAAAGTGTTGTGGTCAGATGAGACCAAAATGGAGCTCTTTGGCATCAACTCGCCGTGTTTGGAGGAGGAGGAATGCTGCCTATGACCCCAAGAACACCATCCCCACCGTCAAACATGGAGGTGGAAACATTATGCTTTGGGGGTGTTTTTCTGCTAAGGGGACAGGACAACTTCACCGCATCAAAGGGACGATGGACGGGGCCATGTACCGTCAAATCTTGGGTGAGAACCTCCTTCCCTCAGCCAGGGCCAGGATGGGTATTCCAGCATGACAATGACCCAAAACACACGGCCAAGGCAACAAAGGAGCGGCTCAAGAAGAAGCAGATTAAGGTCCTGGAGTGGCCTAGCCAGTCTCCAGACCTTAACCTGTCTCCTCCCCTTCATCTACACTGATTTTGAAGTGGATTTAACAAGTGACATCAATAAGGGATCATAGCTTTCACCTGGATGCACCAGGTCAGTCTATGTCAAGGAAAGAGCAGGTGTTCTTAATGTTTTGGATACTCAGTGTATAACAAACACGAATAAATCATGCGTTTCACAATCATGCGTTTTTTTTTATATATTTTTTTTTTATTGTGTTGCATTGCATTTATTTATCCCTCATGAAGATGTTGCCTAGGAGAACAACCATAGTAGAGTAATTCTACCAAGAAGCGCCATCCTGTTTGATGGGAGATAATGCATCAAAACAAAAGTATCCTGTTGTAGTACTTTAACTTAATTTGACATACAAATGTAGGATTATGAATTTTTGGGGGCCGATCCACCAGGCATCATCTGGTTATGGCAATCATTGTCAAATAAATTTGAGAAGTGAATTATTTAATTTCCGTCTTTCATTGATTCCACTTTACTGATCAGGATATCTTTAAGACCTGTGGTTGTGTCTCATCTGATATACTCTTGAGTGTCAATCTCCTGTCTCTTTATGCATTCTCCAACATGCAGTTATCTTCAACTGACATCTCACCATTTACTTTAAGCAAGTTTCCTCTCTGTTATATTTCTTCTTCTTCCAGAGCTGGTTTAGTTGAATGGTGTGTAGCCATTATGAAAAAAGTCAAATTCGTATTCCTGTAGCGTTGTAAACGGTAATCAATACTAACATTGGTGTGGTTTAAAAGCCTCTCTTTCTCTTGGTTGATCAGCATTAGCTTGTGAAAATGAAACCACTGGGAGTGTTCAGTTTGACCTACATAGGGTGAAGTCAATGGCCCATATAATAGTGCTTGTAAAGAAGTGATAGTAATGGTGTTTTTTCCAAACTAGCTGGCATCCCTATGAGTACGCTGTACTGTGAATGCAACAAACTCAACTGCTTCTACCTAACTGCAAATTACCACAGAAATCACGCTGTGTGGAAGCTACCATGCATTCTTCAGTGAAAAAGATCATGACCATGTGGGGTGAACATTGTGTCCATAAAACACATGATTTCTCACTGCATATTCTTATTTCTCAGTCGATAGGTGTTTCAGACTATGGCTGAAATAGACAAGAACTAGTGTAACAGGGAGGAAGTCGCACCCAAATTACCAGAGTCTGACTGCTTTGTGAAAGAGGATACTTGAGCTCTTTATTCTGTTGATGCATCATACAGATTTGTTTAGGGGATGGGATGTTGTGATCCTAATTTTACTGTCAGTTGGATGTTAAATGGAAGACATGGGCTAGGAGGGTAGGTAGGTAAAGCCCCGCCTTATCTCAGCTCACTGTTCACCATAGCAGCACACACCCGTAGCACGCGCTCCAGCAAGAATATTTCACTGGTCACCCTCAAAGCCAATTCCTCCTTTGGCCGCCTTTCCTTCCAGTTCTCTGCTGTCAATGACTGGAACGAATTGCAAAAATCACTGAAGCTGGAGACTCATATCTCCCTCACTAACTTTAAGCACCAGCTGTCAGAGCTGCTCACAGATCACTGCACCTGTACATAGCCCATCTGTAAATAGCCCATCCAACTACCTCATCCCCATACTGTTAATTATTGCTCCTTTGCACCCCATTATCTCTACTTGCACACTCATCTTCTGCACATTTATCACTCCAGTGTTTAATTGCTAAATTGTAGTTATTTTGCCACTATGGCTATTTATTGCCTTACCTCCCTTATCTTACTTCATTTGCGCACACTGTATATATACCTTTTCTATTGTGTTATTGACTGTATGTTTGTTTATTCCATGTGTAACTCTGTGTTGTTGTTTGTGTCGCACTGCTTTTCTTTATCTTGGCCAGGTCGCAGTTGTAAATGAGAACTTGTTCTCAACTAGCGTACCTGGTATAATAAAGGTGCATTTATTTTTATTTTTAAAAGGTCATTTGAGTTATGATTTAAGGATGTTCTATTCTGAGGACACAAACTGCTCTGGCATTGGTCAGATGAGGGCCAGGTGTGGTGAGAACATGGTTCTAGTTGGATCCCCACTAGGATGAACACAGTCTAATCTACAGTGTTGGAGAAACATTCTCTCTATCTCCTATATAAAGGGAGCTCAATCTGTTTCTCCTTATCACCCCGGGCTGAAAACAAACATCTATGACCGCTTGGAGCCAAATACATTTTTTTTTTTTTGTATTGATATTCTTAAAGCTGAAATCCGCATAAGGTGAAACAGTGCCACAAGTCTCCCCAGGCGCATTTGTTATTGTTTTTGTTATGTTTTTGAAATGGGGCAGAGGAGCATCCTGCATCATGGGGGAAAAAATCATAGTGCATACTCTGCTACTCGTGTGCAATGATGTGCAATGATGTCTGAGGGACAAAAGTAGTGTTCGTTGTTTGAGGTAACATCTTTGTTACAAACGGAGGTGGCAGTTTCACCACTACGGATTCCAGCTTTAACCCATGCAACATTTCCTCTCTAAACACTAAGAATAAGGCCTCATTGATTTGAATGAGGATGCATGTTCTAATAATTACATTTTTATACCACTACCCTTTTGATGCAGTGTTTCAGACTACTGGTTTATGTGGGCTGCTGGTAGATTTGCCAAACATAATTGGACATGAGGAGACTGAATCATAGCAGCTTGAGCACGGCTGGAACACGTTGTTGTTGTTTGGCCTTTGCTGCTGTAGCTCAGCAACCTTCAAGCTACAGTCACAATGGTAGTGGTTGTACTCTCTAATAGAAAGCAATATATGCTACATCTACTAGAATATTTGAGATATGAGCCATAATACCCATGTAATTACCTAGCCATTTAACCATATCCACTAATGTAAATTACAGTAGGCTGTATTATGTTTCATGAACCGACTGTATTCTATAAATAAAGTACTAGTGAATGATTTTACGTTGGTGTGTAAACATGGGTGGTTTCCAAATAGTGGCTCACAGCCAGTCTCTGTTGGGCTACAGCTGATGCCTGGGTTGTGGTTAGAAACATGGCTTTATCTGTGTCACCAGAAAATTATAGAGGTTTTGTGGGTCACAATGCAAAATAGTTTGGGAACCACTGATGTAACTCATTCAGATTGATCACTCAAATAGGGTGATCATTAGAATTAGGGTTGTTAACCATCCATGTCGCATGTACTAACCTCCTCTTTTCAATTCCTACTTGTACAGTTGTAGGGGCTCACTGCAGAAGGCCTCTTAGATGGTTGGCATACTCTCTCTACTGGGGTTTTTCATGTGACACCACCAAGTCGACCAAAAACCATCAGTCTTCACCGACACATTCAGCTCCACACACTGTTCATTCTTGACTTCATGGAAATAGGTTTCCGAATTATAGAGTGGATTTCAGAAACAGAAATACACGTTTTGTGTGAAGAAATGTCTTGACAGTTTGGTGAAACACTTATTCATGAGGAAAGAAAGGATTCCTTTTATCATTTTTAGTCACAGGGAGAGTCTTTGTAGTCACTGAGAATCTTTGTTGTTTCTGCATCTCATTATTGCTATGACGACTTGTTTGTCTTTACTGTTGCCTTGGGCTCGGGCGAATTACGGCAGGGCTTGTAGGTTATTTGGGTAATGTACTTTCTAAGTATTAGTTTTCAGTGCGATAAGTTTAAGTCTTTGTGATTAATTTTGGACTATTATATTCAGTCACGTCGGGGTTGATACTTGCTAGCGTATTGTGAAAATAGTTCAAGATAATTCAAAGTTGCTTGTTAACCTTCAATGCACACAAAAGGCTTATTCAGACTGTTTTATGAATGACATGTGGTCTCATCTTTGTGTACTCTACAGCTTTATTTAATCTCACTAATAATATGGCTACCCCAGGGCTCCGTTGGATTAAATATATTTCGTTGTACACAATGAGCATTTACAGTCCAATTCCACCGGGGATAACTCTCTGGACTTCATCAGATTTAATCTTCAGACACTACACGGCACAGCCCGCAGCATGTAGTTATACGCATATAGTAAATTAATTGTATTCAACTAATTTCACATTTTGATGATGAAAGTGGGTGCATGTTTATCCTTGTATGTCTGACGTCTTTTTTCAGTCTGAAGAGTGTTTCTAAATTGGTGTTCTGAGGACCTGCTCTTGAATATAAATTCCTAGGGTCCTTTTATTCTCCCTCTTTCTCTTTTTTCTTTTAGGTAGCCATTTCCTCTCATTAAAATCAATTAATCTGGAGTTTTCCTGTTGTTGAAATGGATGATTTGTTCCATTATTTCCACAATTACGTTAGTAGTTATAAATCATTGCATAATCATACGTCGTGTGTGTGTGTGTGTGTGTGTGTGTGTGTGTGTGTGTGTGTGTGTGTGTGTGTGTGTGTGTGTGTGTGTGTGTGTGTGTGCGTGTGCATGTGTGTGTTTGTGCGTGTGTGTACTCGGGTGAATGCTTTGACCTTCTGTGGGGTTGTTTGTCAAATATATTTGCTCGTAGGAAACGATCATTGAATAAACACTGTGAGCTTATTCTGCCACAAACACTTTTCATACGTCTCCCTGTTTTCTAGTTGGGGTTGGGATTGTAATAATCAAAATCACATGACACAAATGCACATTCTGTGGAGAACACACGAGGAGACAGGATATTACAGCCCCTCAGTTATATTTAATAGATACAGTTATATTTAATAGATACAGTTATATTTAATAGATACAGTTATATAATAATACAGTTATATTTAATGGATACAGTTATATAATAGATACAGTTATGTAATAGATACAGTTATATTTCATAGGTGCAGTTATATAATAATACAGTTATATTTAATAGATACCGTTATATAATAGATACAGTTATATAATAGATAGATACAGTTATATAATAATACAGTTATATAATAGATACAGTTATATGATAGATACAGTTATATTTAATAGATACAGTTATATAATAGATACAGTACATTGAGTCCTTGATGCCTTATCTTATGCAGATCCACCCGGTGATGCTGTCAGTGGAAATGTGCCAATCACCTCTCGTTCAGTCTATCGTCACTCGTTTGCACAGAGTGATACATGAAGCAAATAGAACGACAAGTTAAACTGTACATCCCTGATGACGGGTTTTCAGAAAATGTCTAATGAACAAACACAAAGTGAATTGCCAAATATACCTAGAAGAACCTTTCATGTGGACATCAAAGTATTGTGACCAAAGGTTTGTAACCAAATTGCTGTTGTGAATGCTACAGGAATGGGTGCATTGTTGTTAAGTTTAGGCAGAAGGCTTTGGACTACTATCTTGCGTTAGTGTATAGCGTCTCCTGGGGAAAGCCTCTAGCAGCACAGTTACTGCATCTGAGCAGTGAGTTGGAGATAAACCTCTTACACTGTGGGGGTCCCAAATGGTTTCGGCAAAGATTTTTCAAGAACACAGGGGCTGTCAGCAATGGTTACTAATGAGTTTGAACTAACATTGATTTCTTATGTCTTGCGAGTGACAGAAAATTGAACAAGGAAAACATATTTGCTGCGGAAAACACTCACCAGGCAAAAAAACACATGGTATGTGTACATTTGCAATTGGATTGTCATATTTTTCTTCTTGTTTGGTTGTGGAAAAAAACAAAAACCTATACAGTATACAGGCCTACACTATCGCTCAACTGAATCAAGAGGAATTAATTTAGTCTCTGTCTTTCTTTCTTGTCAACAAACTGTCTTGGATGATGGCTGATTAGCCTCTTTCCACAGTTAATGATTTGGCTTGCTCTAAGGAATATACATTTATTAAACATCATACTTACTTTACCACTAATTTATGTGGGTATAACCATATTTATTTGCACATTCTTTATTAACTTTCCTCACTCAGTTTCACAAAAATGTATTTGCCCGTGATAAACCACCAAATAACAATACAATTAAATTGCCTCTGTCCTACTATCTCCTCTGCTATTGTTATCAGTGACTATTATTATAATTATCCCTTTCCAGTAACACGGAGGAGTTTGTGTTTCTAAGTGCATTTGACAGCGTGTAGTTAGGCCCAAATGTGTGGTCCTGAAAAATGTAAGGAGAATGCACTGCACATTTCTCAACCTTCTGTTGCCACAATAATTCCGTTATTCCAATATATGTGAGTGAAAATTTCGAGGGCCTCAACAATAACAACGATATTGAATCCTGAAAGGATGCGATGATGCTGATGGTCTTTATGTTCTGGAAATCCAATCCACTTGTTAGTCAGCATACCACCATATCCACCAGCTTGTTGCTCTGCACTGCAGCACAGACAGAATCCTTTGTGCTTAGTGCTGGATGAGGATTCTTTGCATGAGACCTCACGCAAACATTAATTCACGATCTGATGAAAGGCTGGCGCACGGTCTAGCTGGCACATTTCTGAACGTGTCATCAAATATCTATATTTCATTACTAAGAGATTTGTTCAGCTGATACTCCTATCATGGAAAGAGCACATATGATCATACATTTTTTTTTAATTAAAAACCATTGGGTCATACACAGGTGAAGTCATCCATTGCAGAAACTCAAAACTACTGTTACTGTTTTTTTCTAAATCCAAAAACCATTTCATTACTCATGGTTGTGCTTGCAAAATTAGTTTGGCGCTCAATTAATTCAAACCTGCTTTTTATTCAGTAGCTTTTTTTAACCATGGTCACATAAAAGGACAGTATGACTTAGTGTACTTTATGCAGATACTCAAACAACTACTCAATTCATTTTGTATAAGTGTGCAGACAGTCATTTGTAAACAATCATTAGTGGGTTCGATTGAAATCCAGCTGCTGACTGCTAGTTTGGAGTAATTTTTCCTTGGAACATTCTTTAGGTCTTGGGCGGATATTGGTAAAGTGAGCCATATTATTGTGGTCTATATCAGATATCACAATACCTTCAAACCAAAGGCATTGCCTTAGTCCCACTTTTGGAATCAATACACCATGAAATGCGGTTATGTTTCACTCGATCCCTTCAGGTTTGATGTTTCACCATACATCGTGGAACATAAAATCCCTGTGATGTCTGCTAAGGTGTGGCAGAGATGAAGCAGGAGGATAGGATGATAACACAGAACAGATAACTGTGAATGTGTTTGGCTGCTTCAAAAGGCTGGGCTAAAGCACACTGATGGCTGGTCAGAGAGACATGGGACACTTAAGCCCGGATTCACAAGTAGTTCTGAGAGAACGTTTCCCTAAACCAGGGGTGGGCAGTCCTCGAGGGCCTGATTGGTGTCCCACTTTTTCTCCATCCCTAGCAAACACAGCTGATTTAATCAAATTGCATTCTATACTGAAGATCATGATTAGGTGATTATTGGCCGTCGAGGACTGGAATTGCCCACCCCTGCCCTAAACACTGGTCTAAGATTAGCTTTAACCACCATAGCCCTAAATCTGCCTATTTATGTAAGTCTTCTACCAACCAGCCTATTGAGGGGTTTGCACAGAGGGAATGTGAACATCCTCTTGCCCAAGTGTTTTTTATTTTATTTATTGCTTTATTTAATCTTTATTTAACTAGGCAAGTCAGTTAAGAACAAATTCTTATTTACAATGACGGCCTACTGCCTTGTTCAGGGGCAGAACGACAGATTTTTACCTTATCAGCTCAGGTATTCGATCCAGAATCCTTTCGGTTACTGGCCCAACGCTCTAACCACTAGGCTACCTGCCGCAACTCAGTGTTCACGGAGTTGGAAAAAATATGAATATAGCGAGGGACCAGCTCTGTTTGACAAGAGTATCATTCTAGTACAGCACCCTCATGGTCATGAACAAAGACTTTACACAGATTGAAATGCTGTCTGTAATCTAAATTTAGCAACAGTATACTGAAGGGGTGCCAGATTACTGACATAACAGATGTTTGTTCCAAAATACTGTCAGTTGAAAAGTTAGCCTTTTTTCTGTATGATTTGTCAAAATAAAAAAATTATTTTGGACTTAGCTTGTCTGAACGTAAAAGAGAGCATTGTTCTGTAACTCCTTTACATATGCTAGGACATTTTTTGATTCCCATGAGCCAAACATAATTTATCAGAAAAGTGTCTCTTAAGGTCTTGTCCCTGGTGCCTGATCCACAAATTCCCTTCCGACATTACCAATTAATTAGCAGTCTAGGAGCTGTTAATTGCATACGGATCAGCAAATTTACATCTTTGAACAGTTGACAGCAGGAGTGGGAGCACTTTCACTAGTTAGTTATCAAAATTGTTTTCTCCAGCATCTCTCTCAGATAATCCACTGCTTTTTATCAGTGTTTTATATTTTGTCTCGAATTGTATCAGATAAGACCTCAATTAAACTTGAATGTCATAAGTGGAGGCGGTTGTCATCACACGGGGCACCATGTAATGTAGGGGATTGTTCGACAAAAGTAATACGTCTTATAACTACAAATGAGAGGAGTATCACGGTGTTATAATTCTGATGATGACAACTACAGCAACAGTTTATTTACTATAGCATACTGTGGGTTTGTGTTCATGAATCAATCACTGTCAGAGATGATCATAAGATGTTTTTGACTCACTTCACAGCTATAATAAGAATGAGAATGTAATTCAAGTTCGGGTTGTAACCTAAATTATTTTTCAATCGTTTCATTCTGAACTGAACCATAATTTTTTTCATTCCGTTCCACTGTTCCCGACCAGCAAAATAAAGTTCTGAACCGGTTCAAACCAAAAAAAGTTCCAGTTTATATCGTTCCTTCCTGTTCCTTTTTAAACCTCTGAAATTGATGTTAGTTTTTACATTTAGCTCGACATTAAATTGCTTCACCAATCACTGCGGATAGAGCAGCTTGCTATGAAGTGGGGAAAAGCTAATTGTTTACATGCAAGTATAGGGTGCGAGATGAAACTGAAATTTTGCAGGTGGGGAGAAAGCGACAGAGGGTGGAGGAGGATGCTTGCTTCAATGAAGGCACTTTTAATGTATTTGAACTTCAGGGAGTTGGTTTATTATTGGACCAAAAATAGCCAGCTAGCTTGCAAGCTAATGAGTTTGTGTGTGCAGAGCAGCACCAGAATGAAAATGAAAATGTCTTAAATTTTTGTAGTTAATATATCCAATGTGAAACGTTACAACTACTGTATATTATCCTTAACTAGTGTTTAGAAAGTTAATTAATTCACTCATTGAAAATCTCTCTCCCTAATTAACGTCAGTAGTAGGCTAGTAGACTACGCTTCAGAATGGGAGGGGCAGGTAGCCTACACGCACACACAGTGGCAAAGATTTTCAGCTGGCAGGCAGACACTGGAATAAGATTGAGGGCTTTGCTTTTAAAATAATGGTTCTGTTCCGGAACATTATAGATCACTTTCGTTCCTGGTTTTGATTAGTTATTTTCCGGTTTTCGGTTCTGTTCCCTGAACTGGTTCCAACCCCTGTTCAATAGGATTCATTATAGCAACAGATTTACACACATTACAGCTATTTTGGGAGTTATCCATTTGAGTACCATGACGTATAAAGACTGGACTGAATAACTCACGCATCAAAAAATACCTATTTTTTTCAAACTGATGCATATATTTGTCAGAGATGTCACTCAACCTCTCTTAACCCTGTCTCATTATCGCTGAAGAACTTTCACCTTTTCAAGATTTTAAGCACTCTAGCCATTAAGTATGTGTAATTACCTTTGAGAGTAGGAGGTGAACATTCTTTCATCCATGGCACTTCTGTTGACATGCTTGACAGTAATTTACTTTTACAATGCTGACCTCATGTCACTCCACCAAAACTGGACTGTTTCATGACCTTAGACAAAGAAGTCAGGTGGTTTTTTTGCCAACAAAACGTTGCCAGAGCTTCACTCTAAATGCAAATTGGACTACTAGGCTCTTTTTATGTGGCAGCACTGACCATTTATGAGTGGGGGAAGTAATCTTCTGCTGAAACTGAAGTTTCTCTGGCTAATATGTACCGCTTCAATCAAATGTGGTACTGAGCTGTCCGTACTTGCTCTTAAGCTCAACATAGCACCCAATGGATCTCTTTGTTAAATGAATATGATGGAAACTATTACTTTCAAACAGATTTGTACATACATTTCCATTACATTTTAGTTATGTCTGGCAAACTGAGCTCTGCCTGAATACACTGTCATTTAACTGATTCTGGTCAATTACAGAGTAAAATTGTAGATTCTAAACATGAATAGGTTTCAGGTTAGGATTACTTTTTAACTCGTTGGATTCATTAGAACAATTGTTAATTAAGTAATTTCATATATTTTGACGTTGTCGGACTAGACGCTTAGCATCGTTCTTCTATTATCAAGTTTGGCAAAATGGCAAATACAGTCCTTTCACCTGCATGATACATAGGTATATTAAAGAGAATGTATGGGCCTAAGACATTTTGATTAACAGTGCATGTGGCCTCTCAAGGAAGCTAATGGGTCTGTCTCTAAGCTGACAAAGTATCCCTCACCCTGTAGAGAAAGGCTGTTTGGAATATGAACTATGAAGTGAATGCTCGGTCTGCTATTTCTATGAGGTATAATAGAAAGTGTCTGGAATTATTTCATATCTGACTATATTCAAATCAAGTTTAATACGGCAACGTTTTTTCACCTAGGGTGTCATAGGAAAAACATCAAAGTTACTAAAATATACCTTTATAGTGTCCTAAACAGCGGACTTGTCTTCTTAGCTGTATTTTAACTGTCATACACCAACCGGGATACATTTCCTCTTCAAATAGGATGTCAACTCAGTTTTGAGATCCTTATTGTTTTTTGCAATAATAATCAAATAGATTTTTTATTGCACTCGAGGCCAGGTGATTTGACAGATCATTGATGTTCTCTGAGGGAATACGGCTAAATAGACGTTCAACAGCAATATCTGAAACTAATTATGCCACAAATGGAGAGCTGTTGTCAAGGACATATACTGTACTGTATGTGTCACCTTTCACTACCTTTGTGGAATGTGAAATCGGGAGAAGTGCGACAGGATTTGTCAAAAGTAATTAGACATTTTATGGACAGGTGCAGAGTTAATGCATCTCTTGTATTGTTCTCCTGTTTAAAATAAATGGAAAACATGATGTTGAACAATTTGGTTCAAATCCCACTAATAATGACTGTGTGATCTTCACCACCTAATGCCACTTCCTTTTCTTTGTCTTTTCTTTCAGGTAAGTCAGTGCTGCTAACAACCTTTAAGGAGAAGACAGTGAGGAATGGCTTTGCTGTCGTTTAGGGGCGGAGGCCTCTGTAAAACTCTCAATGGCTTCCTATCCATCAAAAGGTGAACGTTGATAGTGAGTTACCATCGGTCGTAACACCCTTGCTGAGACACACTTCCTGATTTGAACTTCCAGGCTCCTCTCTGTTAAGAGCCACTCTTTCCTGTGTGTGTTGACTGTGGCTACAGTTGTACCTGTGTATCTGCCATCAACAGGGTTGGAGAGCAGATGTAATCACAGCATTATTCCCCCTCTGTGCTGTCACACCAACACAAAACGCCTCGACTTGATTAGCATTATTCACTCCTCAATAGGTTTCTTCTCATTTATCTGTGTATGCCTACAGAGGTATGCTTATGCCGATAGCAGCAGCAGTAGTTGCAATTGTGTTTGTGTATATGATGACCCAGTTGTTCATCGGTTGTATGCTCTTTTTATTAGCCTCTGGTAGAATTAAGGAAAATAAAAATATATATTTAACCTTTATTTAACTCGGCAAGTCAGTTAAGAACAAATTCTTATTTACAATGGCGGCCTACCAAAAGGCAAAAGGCCTCCTGCGGGGAAGGGGGCCTGGGATTAAAATAAATAAATAAATACAATATAACTATAGGACAAAACACACATGACAATAAGAGAGACAACACAACAATACGTAAAGAGAGACAACAAATAGCAAGGCAGCAACACGACAACACAGCATGGTAGCAACACAACATGGTAGCAGCACAAAACATGGTACAAACATTACAGGGCACAGACAACAGCACAAACAGCAAGAAGGTAGAGACAACAATACATCACACAAATCAGCCACAACTGTCAGTTAGTGTCCATGATTGAGTCTTTGAATGAAGTTAACTGCACTTCTGTTTTCATGTGCTGGTGTTTGATGGCCTTATAGCCCACTCACTGTGCTTTGAGACTCCTGTGTGTGTGTGTGTGTGCGTGTGTGCGCGTATGTGTTATGGCCCTAGAGTAGGATCAATGGCCCCATAACTCACCCTGTTAACACTGAGCTGTAGTTGCTGTTGGGTTGTTCTCTCCCTGTGATGCATTGTGGGTGTAGCAGGGAAGCGTTCCAGCTGACTAACGTAGATAAGCAGTTAGAAACGGACTGCCGCTAGTCTTATCTGTACCCTTGAGGATCGTGTTCATCTTGTGTTTTAAACACTTCGGCTATTCTTCTTCTTTCTTTTGCCTGTGTTGAAGTATCTTCCCCCTCAATCCCCTCTCCTATTAAGCATATGCAGAATAGAGACTTCACCTTTCAATTAATCACTCTCAATGTTACTCAGCGTGTTAACCAAAGGTTAATGAGGGCCTGTAGATTTGTCTGTAATATAATAACATTACATGCATTTCGCAGACATTTTTTTTCCCAAAGTGTTTTACAGTCACGCGTGTATATATTTTACATACTGGTGGTCGCGGGAATCGAACCCACCATCCTGGTGTTACAAGCACCATGCTCTACCAACTGAGCTACAGAGAACCACATCTGTCTAAATAGAACATGGCAAACCCACCATGCATTGGTTATTATTGGTCATGCGGTGGGTTGAATATTTCAATGCTCCTCAGTAAACTTCTGTCTGATTTCCTTGGATTTTCAGCACATAACAATTCCACAAAATAGAATAGCTAATAGAATTGCTAATGCCTGGGAAGGCAGTTGTGCTACCACTACCCCTGTAGTTATGATGCGCAGGTCATGAACTGAGCAAACTGTTCTGAATATTGTTCATTCCTCTGAGAAATATAAGGCCTATTACAACCTCATTGCAAGAACCATCGATTAGAAATGCAGGTTTAGTTGCTTAAATCCCATCTGATAAAAAAGGCATGTGCAAAATAGAGTATAATGATTAGCCTCATATACATTGTCTACTGGTGTCGTTATTTGGGGGAGAACATATAGCTGAACAATATGTAAATGTACGAGTTAAGCTTTTCTCTGCATCAGATGCACAATGTCAAGGGGTGTATTGCAAATGCCCATAAGGCTAATGCCATCATACTGTAGGCCAGTGGTTCCCAACTCCAGTCCTCGAATACCCCCAACAGTACAGTTTTATTATAGCCCTGGACAAACACACCTGATTCAACTTGTTAACTAATCAGGTATGTTTGTCCGGGGCTATAACAAAAATGTGTGCTGTTGGGGGTACTCAAGGACTGGAGTTGGGAACCACTGCTGTAGGCCTATGGCTGCATTGGCATTACATGCCATTATCAGCTGCAAAATGAGTTCACATGGCTGATATCCTGAAAAAATTGTGACAATCAAATAAAACGAATTGTAGAACTTATGACTGAACAAAAAGGTCATGTTCATTTGAGAATACAACACAGAAACACAGCCAAATAAGAGACAGATTCCCTTCTCCTTTTTATTGCAGGATTGTGATCTGTGATTAATCAACATCATGACTAGTTCATCTTAAATAATAGTTAAGTTAACAATCAACACTATTTCATATCATTTCAAAGTGTACATGTAAGCTAACTCAAGGAAAGGTTAGACATTTTCGTAACAAGTAGGCTGTAATTACTAAAGCAGAATTTCAGGAGAACAAAAAAGCAAATACCAGAGGTGGCCAACCTCGCTCCACTGATCCATGATCTACTGGGTGAGCAGACTTCTGTTCCAGCCCAGCAATAGCGCACTTGATCATTAAATAATTAGGTTGGATACATTGAATCAGGTGTGTTAGTGCTGGGTTGGAACAAAAGTGTGCACACCCAGCAGGGTTGGCCTGCTCCAGTTGAAATAGGTTTATACTTTACATTGTGTGAATTTTAAACAGTATTTTTGTTTACAACATTTGCTAACATAGGCATACATATCCATGGTATACAAGGATGTACCCTTATTCTCTTGGGACATTCAGTGGGACCTCTTCATCTGCAGACAGGGTTTCACAGCTCTCTGTATCTGAGGAAATCACATTATACTCAAATTCTTTTATTTATTTTACCTTTATTTAACTAGGCAAGTCAGTTAAGAACAAATTCTTATTTACAATGACGGCCTAGGAACAGTAGGGTAACTGCCTTGTTCAGGGGCAGAATGACAGATTTTTACCTTGTCAGCTCAGGGATTCGATCTAGCAACATTTTCATTTACTGGCCCAACGCTCTAACCACTAGGCTACCACAACACTGAATATTATGTTGCTATATGTCTCTGTCCTCAGTTTTTCTCGCTAGGGACTGGAACTGGAGACTCTTTTCATAATGTCCTCCGACAAATGTACCTGCCCTATCCAGAGTAGTCTGCTCTCCCTTCTCTGACAGATGGAAGTGCTAGCTAATCCTTTCACCCTGTTACATTGCTATTAGTTAGCTACAAAGGAATTTGGAGTTACAACAACAAATACATCAAGATAACTAACTAGCTAGCTAACTAGCGAACATTACATTAGCATCTCATTTGAGTTAGCTAGCACACTAAGTTTATGTAGCAAGCTAGCTAGCTAATAATATAATATTTTTGATAATTTTCTAAAATATATTTTCTTACTTGAATAGGTTCTCCCACTGCCTCAGTATTCTGGGTCCTTAGAAAAATCTAATAATGGGCAATTCCCTGAAGTTTCCGGTGGTAGCAAAACGCAGCCAACCGTGTGGACGATTGGAGGACTTTCACCAGAGTGACTGGTGAAACACCAGAGTGACTTCCAACATGGCGCCTGGTGCGATTGCTAGGTGATTTGTGACGCAACTACAAGCCCTCTATGCTCTTCGAGAGGTAATGATATTACAACCAAATCGTTTACATTTATTTAACAATCCCTTGAAAAGGGCATGCAGTTGTCAATGGTTTTTGCAGAGCTGCGGGTCTCCTTGCCTCCCAGCTGGCAAATCGAACACTCAGCACCTTATTGTGACGTTTTATTGATTAAGATCTATAGGCGGTGCAGGGACAGAGGTGTTGTTATGACAACCAGCTACATTCAGCTGCGCTTTCCAGATGTTCTATCTGAAACATTTACAGCTAAAACCCAACTAAAGTCCCTGAGTTCCACTTGGGGTTTCAGTTTATCTTTCGTATGCGATAGAATGTGAAATCATGGAAGTACAGACACTTAAGGCTTGTTAGTTTTTGATATGGGATGGTTTAATATTCATTCCTGTCACGTGTAGCAATGACTGCCTTACAGTATTTGTATGTTTAAAGGGGTATGATTGTGCGACTCCAACCCTACACCCTATTCAAGGAATCAGGCCTTTTGAAGCATTGCTGTCTGCTGATATGATATCATTCAGGCAAGTACAGCTACAGTTATCATTCATGAATCTGGTCGGGGTATATTATCTTATCTTGCCACGGTGCACATCCCTGCTGCACTCCATACTCAGCCTGTATGGGTTGCAGTATAGAGGCATCACATCAAATAGAAATTAGAGTGAATGTAGAATGACTGGGGCCCAGTCTAGGACTCTCTGAGGACTTGTTTATCACACAGGTCTGAGGAGGATCTCATGGCACACTGGCTTATCATGACAGAAGGAGAGGAGAGCTGTCACAAAGCCAGAACTGCTGGGCCCAGAGAGCAGAGAGAGAAACGCAGCTCCGGATCAGCCTGGCTCCGATGACGGACGCACCTTATCTGCTTTTCCTTAATAGCTACTACATCAGTTTAGACAGCCCTCCGAAAGTACTTCCATTGTTGTCTTCAGATGTAAGGAAGAGCCTCTACAGGGGCTTTGTCATAATATATTCTATAATATTAGCCAGACAGATTCAGCGAGGTGAACACTGAACTCCTCTGGTAAGTGACTTCAATGGGTGGAGGAATTCTTGAAATGACAGATATGGAATGACAACAACATTATTACTGTGTGAGTGTCCCATTATTTTCACTATGAGAACAACTATTATATTTTGTTTTCAATTGACAGGAGGATCAGATCAAGAAGCCTTGGAGATGGGATGATACAAACATAATTTTTTTTCTCCATTGAAGAGAATAGCTGTCCAAGGCCCAATATATTGGCAAGAGATAAAAATCTATTAATCTTGCTAACAAAGGCAAAGTGTGATGTTTGGGTAGAATTTAGAGCAGTGTTGAATCAGATTATCAGTTAAAGTGGGAAAGTACACATTATCTCTTTGCCCAAAGACAGCCAAGGCTTAATCTCAGATCTGTGAAGCAGGTTTTAAAATTAGGCTATGCTTGTTATGTCTGCCACATCCACCTTTGCATGCGGAGCTTCCCATGGGAAAAGTGGGTCAACAATCTGTCAATCAAGAGCGCTTCTAAAGAAGAGACGCTCACAGCTTTTTTTTTATCTATGGAGATCTAAGGGAAACGCAGATGTCGTCTGACACCTCCAAATCCAAGGTACACTTGAAGTTGAAAAGAGAGAGATAAGTGTAAAGGTATACAGAACAAAACTAATGAGATAAAAAGTATAGTGTGTCAGGAAAAGGTTAACGTCATGCTTTGTTATCTGGCCATCACCAGAAGCAGAATATAGCTGGTTACACTAGACACGCTCTCTGTTCTCCCAGAGTCATCATGTTGTGTCATGTTTCACTGCTCCCTTCCACCCAGAGAGGAACATTAGTGTTAGGACAGAAAACTCTCGTAAATCCACCATGATTGCCTTTCTCCAACAGGAAACATGGCTGATGCCAAACCAGTTACACTCCCTTACAGTACCAAACAAAACCTTTCCATTATTAACAGGTCTTACGGCTCATGCTCAGCAGTAGATATAAAATCTCATAGTTAGATCATCCATGAAAATTATTAAAACCCCCCAAAGGAAAAGGCACATGATGGAGTTTATGATATCAATATGTGGTCTTTTACTCAAGGGTGCGTGGAATATTGCATATGCAGAAAACTCATAATCTCTCTGCTATTTTGAGTTTGATGGTAGTTCCAAAACCACTGTATCCTTCATAATAGTCACTGGTAATTGCTATGACAGTGAGCTGGTACTCAAAATAGAAGAACTTGTGATATAATGACTGCTGAAGCACAGGTGACATTCTTCTTGTGACTTGATTGGTACACTCCTACAATGCCCTCTAGAACCTGTAATACAGAATAGCCACACAGTTAATCATACATTTCAGCTAGCCAAATTGGAGCCAAGTGCAAAAAGTGGAGGTGAAAAATAGTTTCCTGTAATGGACGCTACTAAGTGATGTCAGACCGTTGCAGATTTTGGTCGGATATTGTGGGGCTCCAAGATAGAGATGTGTGTGTGACCTGCCTCACTATAAGATGACTTGTGTGTCTCTTCTCTCTCAATAGGATGTGATTGGTGGGATGGCTGGACGAGAGGGACCATTTCTCTAACAGTTGAACAGTGAAACCACGGTTTATTAAAGGATTGTCAGTTTGTTCCTTCTATCTAATACAATGTACCCTCGTATGAGTGAACATGTTTTGAACAGTTGGCACTTGGGCTAGGGCATTGACGTTTTTCCACTTGTGTTCACAATCTGTACGATTAATCAATATGAGATATGCCTTTATTAATGTACAGTGCATTCGGAAAGTATTAAGGCCCCTTCACTTTTTCCACATTTTAATACGTTACAGCCTTTAAAAAAAAAAGTAACATTTTTTTCATCATTTAACAAAATGTACATTTACATACTTATTCAGAACCTTTACTTTGTTGAAGCACCTTCGGCAGCGATTACAGCCTTGAGTCTTCTTGGGTATGACACTACACGCTTGGCACAGGTTGCAGTTGTAAATGAGAACTTGTTCTCAACTAGCTTACCTGGTTAACTTCTTAGGGATCACTGCACAACTTGACCGTTTTGGAGAGCCTGGCGTGCCCAAAGTAAAATGCCTCCCATTCAGGCCCAGAAAATAGGATATGCACATATTTGGTACCATTGGATAGGAAACACTCTGAATTTTGTAAAACTGTTAACCATTTGTCTGTGAGTAAAACAGAACGGATATGGCAGGCAAAACCCCGAGGAATTTCTGTCCTGGAGAAAGTGGTTTTCACAGAGTGCCTCATTTGGAACCCCTCCCTCATGAAAATGCCCATAAAAGGGCATATGAATGCAGTACCTATCGCTTCCTCTGGATGTCCTTTGTCTCTAGAAAGTGGTTTCATGCTGTTCAGATGAGTTAGAACAGAGAAGAAGAGAGAATCAGGAAGTGCCTCTTTGGAACTCTGTAGGACTGGGCACGCGCTCTCGCCAAGCGCGCACTGTGTTTCCCTCGGTCTGTAGAGCTCAGTTTATATTCCGGTTGATTTATTATAGTAAATATACGTAAAAGTGTTCCTNGGACAAGTTTATAGGTATAAGATGAACGAGTTCGCGCCACGTTTCAATGGACTAGTGGAGGCTGTCGTTTCTGACTATGACGCGTGAACCAAATGGAGATTTATGGATATAATACATGACTTTTTCTAACAAAAGAACCATGGATTGTCTTCGTTGGACACTTAGGATGACCTCAGCAGAAGTTCTTCAACAGGTAATTGATTTGTTTTTGCTGTGAAATGTGTTATGTGTGTGCCACGCTGGCTAATGAATTCATGGCTATGTGAAAAGTATGTGAGGTGCTGTCCTCAAACAATCAAATGTAGTGCTTTCGCCGTAAAGCCTTTTTGAAATCTGACAACGCTGTGATATTGCCAAGAAACAGAGCTTTTGATGAGTATGAAACACTTGTATATTGGTGGATTTTTAATAATTCAACTTTGGGATTTTGAATTTGGCGCTTTACATTTTACCTGGTGGTGTCGGGAGTGGGTCGCTAGCGCCCCAATGATCCCTGAGAGGTTAAATAAAGGTGAAATAAAAAAATAAAAAACATCTGTATTTTGGGAGTTTCTCCCACACTTCTTTGCAGATCCTCTCAAGCTCTGTCAGGTTGGATGGGGAGAGATGTTTGATCTGGGCTCTGGCTGGGCCACTCAAGGACATTCAGAGATTTGTCCCAAAGCCACTCCTGCATTGGTCTTGGTTGTGTGCTTAGGGTCGTTGTCCTGTTGGAAGGTGAACCTTCGCCCCAGTCTGAGGTCCTGAGCACTCTGGAGCAGGTTTTTCATCAAGGATCTCTCTGTACTTTGCTCCTTTCATCTTTCCCTCTATCCTGACTAGTCTCCTAATCCCTGACACTGAAAAACATCCCCACAGCATGATGCTGTCACCACCATGTTTCACCGTAGGGATGGTGCCTGGTTTCCTCCAGACGTGACGCTTCACATTCAGGCCAAAGAGTTCAATCTTGGTTTCATCAGACCAGAGAATCTTGTTTCTCATGGAATGAGAGTCCTTTAGGTGCCTTTTGGCAAACTCCAAGTGGCCTGTCATGTGCCTTTTACTGAGGGGTGGCTTCCGTCTGTCCACTCTACCATAAAGGCCTGATTGGTGGAGTGCTGCAGAGATGGTTGTCCTTTTGGAAGGTTGTCCCATCTCCACAAAGGAACTCTGGAACTCTGTCAGAGTGACCATCGGGTTCTTGGCCATCTCACTGACCAAGGCAGTTCTCACCCGATTGCTCAGTTTGGCTGGGAGGCCAGCTCTAGGAAGAGTCTTGGTGTTTCCAAACATATTCCATTTAAGAATGGTGGAGGCAACTGTGTTCTTGGGCACCTTCAATGCTGCAGAAATGTTTTGGTACCCTTCCCCAGGTCTGTGCCTCAACACAATCCTGTCTCTGAGCTCTACGAACAATTGAATCAATTTTAGAATCTCGGAGCTCTACAAACAAAATGTAATACCTTTAATATATTTTATTTAATACCTTTTAGAATAAGCCTGTAACGTAACAAAATGTGGAAAAAGTGAAGGGGTCTAAATACTTTCCCGAATGCACTGTAAAGCTTCTCTTTACTATGAGATTAATCATCTTGAAGGTTTATTTAATTTGGAGTAATGAAAACCCTTATTAAAACCTTAGAGGGACTTTTCATAATAACCAGTGCATCAGATACCTTTAGGGGGCTATACAGTAAGAGATGGCTGCCGTTTTACGGGCTCTTATCCAATTGTGCTATTGTGTGTGTTTTTTCGCATCTGTCTCTTATGACCGAAAAGAGCTTCTGGATATCAGGACAGCGATTACTCACCTCGTACTGGACAAAGATTTTATCTTTAACGAGTTCGGACGCGAAAGATTTAATTCAGACATGGAATCTGCCTCTACCATCAGTCCTATTAGCCAACGTACAATCATTGGATAACAAAATAGATGAGCTACGATCACGAATATCCTACCAACGGGACATTAAAAACTGTAATGGCTTATGTTTCACAGAGTCGTGGCTGAACGACAACACAGATAAAATACAGCTGTTTACGCTTCATCGGCATGATAGGACAGCTGCCTCCGGTAAGACAAGCGGTGGTGGTCTGTGTATATTTGTAAACAACAGCTGGTGCACAAAATCTAAAATTAAGGAAGTCTCAAGATTTTGCTCGCCTGAGGTAGAGTATCTCATGATAAGCTGTAGACCACACTATTTACCATGAGAGTTTTCATCTATATTTTTCATAGCTGTCTATTTCCCACCACAAACTTAGTCCGCACTCAATGAGATGTATAAGGCCATAAGCAAAAAGAGAAAATGCTCATCCAGAGGCGGCGCTCCTCGTGGCCGGGGACTTTAATGCAGGGAAACCTAATTTTTTACCTAATTTCTACCAGCATGTTAAATGTGCAACCAGAGGAAACAAACTCTAGACAACCTTCACTCCACACACAGAGATGCGTACAAAGCTCTCCCTCACCCTCCATTTTGCAAATCTTACCATAATTCTATCCTCCTGATTCCTGCTTACAAGCAAAAACTAAAGCAGGAAGCACAAGTGACTCGGTCAATAAGAAGTGGTCAGATGACGCAGATGCTAAGCTACATGACTGTTTTGCTGGAACAGACTGGAATATGTTCCGGGATTCTTCCGATGGGTAGAGCTGACGCTTTCAAGGAGCGGGACTCTAACCCGGACGCTTATAAGAAATCCCGCTAGGCCCTCCGACGAACCATTAAACAGGCAAAGCAGATTGAATCATACTACACTGGCTCCGATGCTCGTCAGATGTGGCAGGGGTTGCAAACTTTTGCAGACTACAAAGGGAAGCACAGCCTCGAGCTGCCCAGTGACACGAGCCTACCAGACGAGCTAAATTACTTCTATGCTCACTTCGAGGCAAGCAACACTGAAGCATGCATGAGAGCATCAGATGTTCCGGACGATTGTGTGATCACGCTCTCCATAGCCGATGTGTGTAAGACCTTTAAACAGGTCAACGTTCACAAGGATGCAGGGCCAGACGGATTACCAAGACGTGTACTCCGAGCATCCGCTGACCAACTGGCAGGTGTCTTCACTGACATTTTCAACCTGTCCCTGACTGATTCTGTAATACCAACATGTTTCAAGCAGACCACCATAGTCCCTGTGCCCAAGAACACTAAGGTAACCTGTCTAAATGACTATCGACCCGTAGCACTCACGTCTGTAGCCATGAAATGCTTTGAAAGGCTGGTCATGGCTCACATCAACACCATTATCCCAGAAACCCTAGGTAACAACACATCTGCCACGCTGATCCTCAACACATGGGCCCCTCAGGGGTGCGTTCTCAGTCCCCTCCTGTACTCCCTGTTCTCCCATGACTGCATGGCCAGGCACGACTCCAACACCATCATTAAGTTTACCGAAGACACAACAGTGGTAGGCCTGATCACCGACAACGATGAGACAGCCTATAGGGAGGAGGTCAGAGACCTGGCTGTGTGGTGCCAGGATAACAACCTCTCCCTCAACGTGATGAAGACAAAGGAGATGATTGTGGACTACAGGAAAAGGAGGACCGAGCATGCTCCCATTCTCATCGACAGGGCTGTAGTGGAGCAGGTTGAGCGCTTCAAGTTCCTTGGTGTCCACATCACCAACAAACTAGGTCCAAAAGGCTTCTTAACCTCTTAGGGATAATTAAGGAGCAGTGGGTCACAGGCGCCCCACCTACGACAACATCCGGAAAAATGCAGAGCGCCAAATTCAAATTACAAATGTAGTAATATAAAACATTCATGAAAATACAAGTGTTGCACACTGTTCAAAAGCTTAGAATCTTGGCAATCTCACAGCATTGTCAGATTTCAAAAAGGCTTTACGGCGAAAGCATAATATTTGATTGCCTGAGGACAGCGCCCCGCATATTTTCAGCATTAGCATAATAATAACATAACCAGCACGGTGTCACAAAACTCATAAAAAGCAATAAAATAAATTGCTTACCTTTGAAGATCTTCTTCTGATGGCAATCCGAAGGGTCCAAGCAAGACAATCAATGTTCCTTTTGTTCTAAAATGTTCCTCTTTATATCCATAAAGCTCCGTTTGGTTGGCGCGTTTTGTTCAGAAAATCCACAGTCCACTCGTCCATTATACAAGACATACAGAGCGTTAAAAATATACCTATAAACTTTGTCCAAACAAATCAAACAACGTTTCTAATCGATCCTTAGGTACACTAATATGTATATTAACGATAATATTTCACACGGATAATATCCTAGGCGATAGAAAAGTAAAAAACCAAGGCACGCGGGACCGTGAGCGCGAGTCAAAGAGAAAAGTGACTTCCTCCCTCCACCTGGAAAAACGTATCTTATTCCTCTATTTTTCTAGATAAACGCATGAAACCTTATCTAAAGACTGTTGACATCTGATGGAAGACATAGGTACTGCAACCTGGGAGCTGGAATCCAGCATTTCCTATAGCAAGTCAATGGCAAAAGAGGCACCTCACAGAATCACATTTTCCCGGATGGATTTTCCTCGGGTTTTCGCCTGCCAAATCAGTTCTGTTAAACTCACAGACATTATTTTAACATGTGTGCATATCCTAGTTTCTGGGCCTGTGTACCAGGCATTTTACTTTGGGCACGCCTGACTCTCCAAAACTCCGAACACTGCTGCCGCTCCTTAAGCTTCTACCCCCAAGCCATAAGACTCCTGAATAGCTAATCAAATGGCTACCCAGACTATTTGCATTGTCGTTGTCCCCCCCCTCTTTTACGCTGCTGCTACTCTCTGGTTATTATCTAATCATAGTCACTTTAACTCTACCTACATGTACATATTACCTCTATTACCTCAACTAACCTGTGCCCCCGCACATTGACTCTGTACCGGTACCACCTGTATATAGGGATAGGGAAAGGGGGATACCTAGTCAGTTGCACAACTGAATGCCTTCAACTGAAATGTGTCTTCCGTATTTAACCCCTCTGATTCGATTATAGCAGGGGGGCTGCTTTAACCTCTCAGGGATCACTGGGGTGCTAGCGCCCCACTCCCGACACTACCAGGTGAAATGCAAGGCGCCAAATTCAAAATCCAAAAGTTTAATTATTAAACATCCACCAATATACAAGTGTTCCATACTCATCAAAACCTCTGTTTCTTGGCAATATCACAGCGTTGTCAGATTTCAAAAAGGCTTTACGGCGAAAGCACAACATTTGATTGTTTGAGGGTAGCACCTCACATACTTTTCCCATAGCCATGAATTNAACTTCTGCTGAGGTCTTCCTAAGTGTCCAACGAAGACAATCCATGGTTCTTTTTCCAGGACAGAAATTCCTCGGGGTTTTGCCTGCCATATCCGTTCTGTTTTACTCACAGACAAATGGTTAACAGTTGTACAAAATTCAGAGTGTTTCCTATCCAATGGTACCAAATATGTGCATATCCTATTTTCTGGGCCTGAATGGGAGGCATTTTACTTTGGGCACGCCAGGCTCTCCAAAACGGTCAAGTTGTGCACTGATCCCCTAGAGGTTAATCGACATCCACGTCTTCGGCGCACGGGGAACGGTAGGTTAACTGCCTTGCTCAATATATATATGTTATTTTTATTTATTCATTTTTTACTTAACACTATTTTTCTTAACTGCATTGTTGGTTAAGGGCTTGTAAGTAAGCATTTCACTGTAAGGTCTAAACCTGTTGTATTCGGCGCATTGTGACATTTTATTTTTTATTTGATTTGTAAGTTACCAAATGACTGTTGAGTACACAGTCCTTTAAGTCCTAGTGGTGGGACTAGTCTACAGTAAACCCAGTAACTGTTGAATGTATATTATATAGCAGAAACTAGCGTGATTGTTGAACCAGATTAGTCATACAGCTCCACCAGCCTGTTTTCTGTGTAAATCAGCCCTGCCGGTTGGAGAGCATTTATCCCCTCCTGTTCCGGGTCTGTAATAAGCACAACACAGTGTCAATTTCACAGGCGTGACACAGAGCCCTTTGATTAGTGCCTTGGCACACCTTGCATTTAAAACTGGAATGGCTTTGTTTAAACTCCCTCTTTGAGGGAGTTTATGGGGACTTGTATGATAGAACATGTAATGTTAAGCATTGTTTAATCTCTTCTGAGTATGTTATTTGATAGGAGCTCTATCACTCAGTTGTAATTTCAAGTGTGTGGTCTATAAGAAAAAAGGTTTATACAAATGTTCTATTTAAAGCGTCACCAAGAATCTGGGCACTACCTTTCAACTTAGACGAGTAATATGTTTTTCTTAAAAAACAACCCCAAAAGAGAGTTTCTCTACTCCTGTCTCTGTTTCCCCCCAGAAATCCCATTAACGCTGGAAGATAATGCCTTTTGAAGTCCAATAAATAAACCGCACAGAGCACAAATGTGACCGACGTCTCGATTTGGTCTTATGTAGCAACATTTGAATTGTTGTTTTTTACATCGGATAAGAGAGTAGAGACTCAGAGATACAAAATGGTATATCATACACTGCTGTTGAAGAACAATGGGAAAGTAATTCAGCTTTGAACGTTGATAAACTTGTAACCCAACTTTTGAGAAAATGGTTCTTGAATGTTTTGGTACAGCTACTGGAGAGCTCTTGGTCTACACCTATTCAGCATCGTTCACACCCTCTTAAGCCTTAGCCCCACCCATCTCTTTACAATAAGGAACAACTCCAGGTAAAATACACTATCTAGTCCACCTATATCCGAATCTGACTTTGAAAGTGTCCAGAAAAAAATATTATATTCATATTTTATCATTATTAGAAGATGCTTACCCAGACACTTGTATAAATTGATGGGTCATGTGAAATAAATGCTATAACCACCCCCCCAGCCACATCTAGCTAAGTGGATGGGTCACTATTTGCTAGACATGTGCACATTCATGAAATACAATAGATGGTTGTAATCACCCCCAGACACAACTGGCTTATTTGATGGGTCATGTAATCATTCTCTTGCAAAGTGGAGTCTTTTGCTTGCTAACATTAGGCTATAACTAGCAATGCAAATGGCTTTCTGAGACACAAATAATATTCTACACAGACCATACACATAACCTAAGCCAGCAAGCTAACGTTTGCTAGCTAGCTAACAGTACGCTTTAACTTGCAATGAAAACGAATGTAGCTAGACTCTTACTCATATACATGGAGGAACGCTTCACGGCAGCGTGTCTTTTCCGTTTGGTTTGTAGCTAGCTATAGCTTGTTTGGCTCATTGCTGTGTTCGTTTACTCCGGTTCACACTGACCTTGTGCGGAAAAGTAGTCCATCACAACATTTTACCTCACTAATCTTTGTCAATAGCGCCTGCTATATTCTTGGCAGAAATGTTGTTGAGTGCAGTAGCAACACCTTTTCAGATCCATGGCTAACATTATATCTTTCAAAAAAGCCGCGGTAGCAAGGATTATCTACACATAATGAGAAGATCATATTATAGACAGAAGCATGCTGCAGACCAATCCTAACTCATCTCTCGGGCTCATCTCTCGGGATGTCCAGCCCATCCATTATCTCAGGCAATCATGGCCAGCGGGAAAGTTCCTGTCTTTTTCCGTGGCTAAACCAACTAGACTGGTAATTTAGCAGTTGTATGCGTATTTACAGATGGCATACACGTTTATTATTAAGGCACATGAATTTCACATGTTCCAGAAGGCATTTCAGGAAAAAATACGCATTTTGATAATAAAAAAAAAATTTTTTTCAAATGCCTCTCCTGTGAAGTAGTAAACGTGCGACATACGCCTAGCTCAGGGGTGGGCAATTCCAGTCCTCAAGGGTCTGATTGGTGTCAGAGTTTTGCCCCAGCCCCAGCTAACACACCTGACTCCAATAATCAGCTAATCATGATCTTCAGTTTAGAATGTAATTTGATTAATCAGCTGTGTTTGCTAGAGATGGAGAAAAAGTGTGACACCAATCAGGCCCTCGAGGACTGGAGATGCACACCCCTGGCCTAGCTTCTTGAAACAGGTCTCAAATGTTATCTATGGGATGCAGACCGGGCTTTGAGACTCAAAAAAAACCTCACAGAGCACAAATGCTAGCTAGGGCTCTGCCAGTGTCAGAGTAATCCCATCGTTCCACTTGTGTGAATATTCTGCAGGTTGTCTGGCATACATTATTAACCAGTCCCTCCAGGATTTCGTAATTTTTTTTTGTGATTTCTGCTGCCAAAAATGCTTGATTTTGCGGCAGCTTTTCTGAGATTCTGCGATACATTTTGCAATGTTTTTTTTTCACGTTCATTTCATATAAATCAATATAAAGCCATATGTGCTCAGTTTTAGGATGATTTTAAGCAGAGTACATAATACAAAAATTATTATAAACATCTAAAGTGCTCAATTTTGTTTATTTTCCTGAACAAACAGCTCTGTCATAATCACACATTCACTCACACACACCTCTCCTCTCCATCAGGCTTGGGGCTTGCTATCAACACGAGATGCACCTCCCATTCCCACTCACAGTCTCTCTCTCAGAAAAAAAAAATAGATTCAAAGCTGATCAATCGCTTTCAATTTGAGGATCGATATTTATTTCGCACAAGTTGTCTTCAAAATACTTGATTGTTATTTTTTTCTCAAAGGGTTGTAAGGGAGATAAAGAACAGTAAACGTAAAAATATAGTATTGTGGTTGATATGCACTTTTTAAACAGTATTACCATTTCAAAAACATCCAGAAAGATTGTGTTTTCGTGATTCGTATTAAGTTTTACAGAGAGTTTAAAACGGCAAAGCTGACAAATTGCACTCAGTGCTTTGAGCAGCACTCTCCATAGACAGACTGGGGAGAGCAGAGTGCCGACCACCCTACTAAAGCCAAGGTTGGACGAGTAAAAGTAAAACACCACTCACCTTGATTCTTTCAGCGCTTGCCACAGTCTTCCCTGCTACCACTTCAGTCATGGTGATCTGCCGCTGCTGTGGGAACTGTTCTGACATTCTCATAAGCTTTGCTGATTTGAAATGACTGTTGATTGTCGACTTTCTCTTGTTTCCAAAAACATTTGAAAATTGTTTCGCACTGTCTTTAGCTGTTATATTTGATGGCAAATTATATTGATTTCTGTTCATTGTACTGCCTGTCAGCCATCAACAATCACCCATCATTTTCGCACGTGAATACGCTGACAGCCAGGGGGAAAAAACTTTGTAGACGTGTGGTTGGATTAGGCCATTTTCCACAGTAACAGTGCAGTAATTGGTCAAAATTATGAACCCACTTTTTATTGGACTCTTTTATGCGCTAAAAGTGCGGGGATTGGTCAAAATTGCGAGCTCTTGCATAATATGTGCTGATTGGTTGATTTTGCATTGAATTATGCAATCGCAGAATCCTGAAGGGACTGATTAACCTAACTTGTGTTCGAAGATGAGCCCGTTTCTCTGCATTCTGAAAGTGGCTACAGTTTCAGGGTAAAGATAGGCAGTATATTTATTCTTAAATTCAAGCAATTGTGCAAAAAAAAGGGGTTTCACACACAATATAGATTGGGTTTGATGAATGCAACATGCTCAGGGTGTTACCACGTGGCAAACGAAAATGGGTGCTGTTCATTCCAGTCAGATCTTTGCATGTTTTTCTGTATTGATTTAAATTAGTATGGTAAATTCGATGGTGGTAAAGTGAATAACCTCCATCCTACTTTTGCCCAACCTTATTCCATCCTTATGTTTAGCATCCCTATCAGAGTGCATGTTGAATGATGTGGTACAGGATTCACTATTGTCCAGTATTTCATCACACTGCTTGTTAACTTCTTTGGGAGCAGCGCACGAGGTGACCGTTTTGGAGACCTTGGCGTGCCCAAAGTAAAATGCCTCCCATTCAGGCCCAGAAAATAGGATATGCACATATTTAGTACCATTGGATAGGAAACACTCTGAATTTTCAAAAATTGTTAACATTTTGTCTGTGAGTAAAACAGAACGGATATGGCAGGCAAAACCCCGAGGAAATTCTGTCCTGGAAAAAGTGGTTTTGACACATTGCCTCATTTGGAACCCCTCCCTTATGAAAATGCCCTTATAAGGGCATATGAATGCAGTACCTATTGGTTCCTCTGGATGTCAACAGTCTCGAGAAAGTGTTCTGATTCATTTTAGATGCTTTTAGAGCAGAAAAGAAGAGGAATAAGGAAGTGCCCCCACAGATGTCCTTTACAAGTAAATGCGCGCTCCCGGCAGGCACGTTCTTTTGTTTTTTCCTTTCTTATCGCTCAGTTTATATTCCGGTTGAAATATTATGCTATTTCTACATAAAAGTGTTCCTAAGGATACATTTACAATGATGTTTCATTGTTCTTGGACAAGTTTATAGGTATAAGTTGAACGAGTTCTCTTCACGTTTCAATGGAGTCGTCGACGCTGTTTTTTCTGATTATAACGCTCCAACCAAATGGAGATTTATGGATATAATACATTACTTTTTCTAACAAAAGAACAATGGATTGTCTTCGTTGGACACTTTGGAAGCCCTCAGCAGAAGTTCTTCAGAAGGTAATTGATTTGTTTTCGCTGTGAAATGTGTTTTCTGTGAACCGTGGAGGCTTATGAAATTATGGTAATGGGAAAAATATGTTAGGTGCTACCCTCAAACAATCAAATGTGGTGCTTTCGCCATAAAGCCTTTTTGAAATCTGACAACGCTGTGATATTGCCAAGAAGCAGAGCTTTTGATGACTATGAAACACTTGTATATTGATGCATGTTTAATAATTCAACTTTTGGATTTTGAATTTGGCGCCTTGCATTTCACCTGGTAGTGTCGGGAGTGGGGCGCTAGCGCCCCAGCGCACCTTGCTGCTCCTTAAGAAGTTAAG
>QNTS01000304.1:866864-904684 GCA_003317085.1 Hucho hucho
GAGTGTTTCCTATCCAATGGTACTAAATATGTGCATATCCTATTTTCTGGGCCTGAATGGGAGGCATTTTACTTTGGGCACGCCAAGGTCTCCAAAACGGTCACCTCGTGCGCTGCTCCCAAAGAAGTTAATCTCGCCGTTTGAGGGAGTTTGTGGGGACTTGTATGATAGAACGTGTAATATTAAGCATTGTTCAATCTCTTCTGAGTATGTTATTTGATAGGAGCTCTATCACTCAGTTGTAATTTCAAGTGTGTGGTCTATAAGAAAAAAGGTTTATACAAATGTTCTATTTAAAGCGTCACCAAGAATCTGGGCACTACCTTTCAACTTAGACGAGTAATATGAGAAGGTGGAAAGTTTTAAGTTCCTCGGCGTACACATCACGGACAAACTGAAATGGTCCACCCACACAGACAGTGTGGTGAAGAAGGCGCAACAGTGCCTCTTCAACCTCAGGAGGCTGAAGAAATTTGGCTTGTCACCTAAAACCCTTACAAACTTTTACAGATGCACAATTGACAGCATCCTGTCGGGCTGTATCACCACCTGGTACAGCAACCGCCCACAACAGCAAGGCTCTCCAGAGGGTGGTGCAGTCTGCACAACGCATCACCGAGGGCAAACTACCTGATCAGTCTATAATTTTAATGGTAGGTTTATTTGAACAGTGAGAGACAGAATATCAACAAAAAAATCCAGAAAAACGCATGTGAAAAATGTTATAAATGGAATTGCATTTTATTGAGGGAAATAAGTATTTGACCGCTCTGCAAAACATGACTTAGTACTTGGTGGCAAAACCCTTGTTGGCAATCACAGAGGTCAGACGTTTCTTGTAGTTGGCCACCAGGTTTGCACACATCTCAGGAGGGATTTTGTCCCACTCCTCTTTGCAGATCTTCTCCAAGTCATTAAGGTTTCGAGGCTAACGTTTGGCAACTCGAACCTTCAGCTCCCTCCACAGATTTTCTATGGGATTAAGGTCTGGAGACTGGCTAGGCCACTCCAGGACCTTAATGTGCTTCTTCTTGAGCCACAACTTTGTTGCCTTGGCCGTGTGTTTTGTGTCATTGTCATGCTGGAATACCCATCCACGACCCATTTTCAATGCCCTGGCTGAGGGAAGGAGGTTCTCACCCAAGATTTGAATGTACATGGCCCCGTCCATCGTCCCTTTGATGCAGTGAAGTTGTCCTGTCACCTTAGCAGAAAAGTACCCCCAAAGCATAATGTTTCCACCTCCATGTTTGACGGTGGGGATGGTGTTCTTGGGGTCATAGGCAGCATTCCTCCTCCTCCAAACACGGCGAATTGAGTTGATGCCAAAGAGCTCCATTTTGGTCTCATCTGACCACAACACTTTCACCCAGTTGTCCTCTGAATCATTCAGATGTTCATTGGCACACTTCAGACGGGCATGTACATGTGCTTTCTTGAGCAGGGGGACCTTGCGGGCGCTGCAGGATTTCAGTCCTTCACGGCGTAGTGTGTTACCAATTGTTTTCTTGGTGACTATGGTCCCAGCTGCCTTGAGATCATTGACAAGATCCTCCCGTGTAGTTCTGGGCTGATTCATTGCAACTCCATGAGGTGAGATCTTGCATGGAGCCCCAGGCCGAGGGAGATTGACAGTTCTTTTGTGTTTCTTCCATTTGCGAATAATCACACCAACTGTTGTCACCTTCTCACCAAGCTGCTTGGCGATGATCTTGTAGCCCAATCTTGTCCCTGACATCCTTGAAGAGCTCTTTGGTCTTGGCCATGGTGGAGAGTTTGGAATCTGATTGATTGATTGCTTCTGTGGACAGGTGTCTTTTATACAGGTAACAAACTGAGATTAGGAGCACTCCCTTTAAGAGTGTGCTCCTAATCTCAGCTCGTTACCTGTATAAAAGACACTTGGAAGCCAGAAATCTTTCTGATTGAGAGGGGTTCAAATACTTATTTCCCTCAATAAAATGCAATTTCATTTATAACATTTTTCACATGCGTTTTTCTGGATTTTTTTGTTGTTATTCTGTCTCTCACTGATCAAATACACTTACCATTAAAATTATAGACTGATCATTTCTTTGTCAGTGGGCAAATGTACAAAATAAGCAGGGGATCAAATACTTTTTTCCCTCACTGTATATATACTTTATTTTGTACCATCTATTGCATCTTGCCTATGCCGCTCTGTCATTGATCATCCATATATTTATATGTATATATTCTTATTCCATTCCTTACTTAGATTTGTGTGAATTAGGTAGTTGTTGTGAAATTGTTAGATTACATGTTAGACATTGCTGCACTGTCATAACTAGAAGCACAAGCATTTCGCTACAGTCGCAATAACATCTGCTAACCATGTGTATGTGACCAATAAAATTTTATTTGAATTGATTTAATCACATACTGTATGAGAGTGTACTCTAGTATATTCACAGGGTTCACATTTGACTGTTCGGAGTGTGTGAGAACTGTTTGATCCAGGGTGCTGTGATTTGAACCATGCTATTACATCCTTCACTTGGATCTCTGCCAGGGGAAGTGTGGTTGGCTTTGGTTTTCGTCCCTCTGTGATATTTCCCATCCACTTCCTTGGCTGTCTGACCACAGTATTAATGTAAACCACATATCTACTGTGCCTAACTATATCAAGCACAGCGAGCTTGATTAAAATCTGCCAAAGCAATGTTTATGTAGTGTCATTGTGTAAAGCATCCTGGTTGTCTAGCCAGGTCTTTAAAAGAAAAATCACACACCTCAACATACTGTGTGGTTAAATAAAAATGAATAAAGAAACATTTAATTGAGAAAAACACATATTTCTGATATAAAAAGGTTTATCTTTTGTACTGTCTGGTGAGCCCAGACTGTGTCCACTTATTCCATGTCATTTTGGAGTGTGTATTTTATGAGGATGGCAAACGCCATACTAAAAGAAATGACACTGTGATGAGCATTACAATGACAATGATTTATAGCCCTGAATCATATTGAATATTTGAAAATGTACAAGTTGATTTTAAGTGTTTGTTTGAGACCTAGGTTTTAGCATGTGATGTTTTCCAAGCCCACTGAAAGTTGGAGGCTGTGTGTTCCGTTGTCTGACGAGTAAAAGATTAACCGGTTTGTTTTCCTCTCTGATTGATTCAGTATATCTGTTTTGTTGGAGAGGTTTTTGATGAGTGTTTGTCCCCAGCTTTGAAGCAGAAATGGTTCCGAAGTGCTTGTGCATACCCTTCAAACTTCAATTGGTATTCTCACGCTAAACCCAAACTGGAATAGTCTATTTGAAGGACATACTCAAGTGAAAAGCCAGCACTCAGTGGAGCCATTCAACTGGGTGTTGTTCAAGAATCAGATATGTACTCACTCCTGCTTATTTAGACTGTTAACACTTTTCCCCGTTACTATTTCACAGTCCAGACTGTTTGCCATGATCTGCATATTCAAAACCCTCCAGGTTTAGTAAATAGATCTTTAACCTCTAACACACATTATTCTGTAGAGTTGACTTGGAACCCATAGTCACAAGTAACAAGGGGAGAAAAGCCAATAATTTTGAGGGTCACCTCAACTCTTCATAGACACCGAACCTATTGAAGCCTTTGCAGATTGTGTAATTCTCCTTGATGTGAACCAACTCTGAGGGTTCTGGTGTGACTGGAGAATATCATGATAAATGGACTGGCCAAAGACACATCATCATGTTTGATTTGACTCATCCAATGGAAGAGGGGAAAGTCTGAGGTAATATGAGGGATTTGACCAGAACCAAAATGTAATATTGCATATTTATAGCCACTTTTATTAAGGACATACTGTATAGTGCCTTCGGAAAGTATTCAGATCCCTTGACTTTTGTTAGGTTACAGCCTTATTCTAAAATGTATTAAATTGTTTTTTTCCCTCATCAATATACACACACAATACCCCATAATGACAAAGCAAAAACAGGTAAAAAAAAGGAAATATCACATTTACATAAGTATTCAGACTCTTTACTCAGTACTTTGTTGAAGCACCTTTGGCAGCGATTACAGCCTTGAGTCTTCTTGGGTATGACGCTACAAGCTTGGCACACCTGTATTTGGGGAGTTTCTCCCATTCTTCTCTGCAGATCCTCTTAAGCTATGTCAGGTTGGATGGGGAGCATTGCTGCACAGCTATTTTCAGGTCTCTCCAGAGATGTTTGATCGGGTTCAAGTCCGGGCTCTGGTTGGGCCACTCAAGGACATTCAGAGACTTGTCCCAAAGCCACTCCTGCGTTGTCTTGGCTGTGTGCTTAGGGTTGTTGTTCTGTTGGAAGATGAACCTTCGCCCCAGTCTGAGGTCCTGGAGCGCTCTGGAGCAGGTTTTCTTCAAGGATCTCTCTGTAATTTGCTCCGTTCATCTTTCCCTCAATCCTGACTAGTCTCCGAGTCCCTGCCGCTGAAAGACATCCCCACAGCATGATGCTGCCATCACCATGCTTCCCCATAGGGATGGTGCCAGGTTTCCTCCAGATGTGACGCTTGGCATTCATGCCAAAGAGTTCAATCTTGGTTTCTCATGGTCTTAGAGTCTTTAGGTGCCTTTTGGCAAACTCCAAGCAGGCTGTCATGTGCCTTTTACTGAGGATTGGCTTCCGTCTTGCCACTCTACCATAAAGGCCTGATTGGTGGAGTGCTGCAGAGATCGTTGTCCTTCTGGAATGTTCGTCCATCTCCACAGAGGAACTCAGGTTCTTGTTCACCTCCCTGACCAAGGCCCTTCTCCCCCAATTGCTCAGTTTGACCGGGCGGCAAAGAAGTTGATCTAGGAAGAGTCTTGGTGGTACCAAACTTCTTCCATTTGTGTCTCACCACCTGGATTCGGTCTTATGTAGCAAAATTTAGAAATTTTGTTTTTTACATTGGATAAAAGTAGAGACTCAGAGCTACAAAATGGTATGTCATACACTGTATTTTTGAGGAACAATGGGAAAGTAAACTCACTTTTGAGAAAATGTCCTTTGAATGTTTTGGTATCTAGTGAAGAGATCTTCTTTGTCTACGCCCATTCAGCATCGTTCACAACCTCTTATGCTTTAGCCCCACCCATCTCATTTTTGCTCTCGGAGCGTTCAGAGCGCGCACTTGACGCTCTGGCCGATGATTTGTTTTGCAATGGATAACATGGAAACAGCCTGACCAGCTCTGCTGGCAACAATTTCTTTTTTTTTTTTGCCGACGCTTACTGACACCGGCCATATTCAACGGGTGTTGTACACTTTAGCTTAAGACATGTAGCTAACTAGCTAGGTAAACAATTAACCTAGCTAGGTAAACAACGTGTAAGATCACACACGTCACTCAACGTTAGCTAACGAGCCAGCCAGCTAACGTTAGCTAGTTAAACAACAATGAACATAGTGCCAAATCATGTCGTTACTACCCTGCATGAATATGCTGGGAGCTAACCAACCAGGTTCAATGTTAGCTAACTAACATTAGGCTCTATCTAGCAAAGCAAACAGCTCTGGGATACGAATGATAAAGTCAGCTAGGGAGCCAGCCAGCTAATGTTAGCTAGCTAGCTAACAGTACACTTTAGCTTAAGACATGTAGCTAGCTAGGTAGGTAAACAACGTGTAAGATCACACACGTCACATAACGTTAGCTAACGAGCCAGCCAGCTAACTTTGGCTAGTTAAACAACAATGAATAATAGTGCCAAACCTTGTCGTTACTACACTGCATGAATATGCTGGGAGCTAACCAACCAGGTTCAATGTTAGCTAACTAACATTAGGCTCTATCCAGCAAAGCAAACAGCTCTCGGATACGAATAATAAAGTCAGCTAGGGAGCCAGCCAGATAACGTTAGCTAATGAAACCCCTTTCTGTCAAAATTAGAAACCTGTAATATCTGAAAATGTAGCTAGCTAAAGCTAGACTATCTTACCTGTATACATCATCATGCATGATGGACGCGTCTCCCTGTCACACATGCCATGCCACGGTTGCCCTTAGTTTGAAGATGTAATCCGGAGACAGGTGTTTTCTCCATCTCTTTAGCTATTATACAATAATTCCACGCGTTTACAAAAACGCGTTTTGATAAAAAAATGTAATAAACGTTAAAATGGCTCTCCTGTGAAGTCGTGACTTGCGACATACAGTACGCCTAGTTTCCTGAAACGGGTCACATTTAAGATTGATGGAGGCCACTATGTTCTTGGGGACTTTCAATGCTACAGAAATGTTTTTGTACCCTTCCCCAGATCTTTGCCTCAACACAATCCTGTCTTAGAGCGCTACGGACAATTCCTTCATCCTTGTGGCTTGGTTTTTGCTCTGACATGCACTGTCAACTGTGGGACCTTATATAGACAGGTGTGTGCCTTTCCAAATGATGTTCAATCAATTGAATTTTACACAGGTGGACTCCAATCAAGATGTAGAAACATCTCAAGGATGATCAATGGAAACAGGATGCACCTGAGCTCAATTTCGAGTCTCATAGCGAGAGTCTGAATACTTATGTAAATAAGGTATTTCGTTTTTAATGTTTACTAAACATTTTTAAAAAACTGTTTTCGCTTTGTCATTATGGGGTATTGTGTGTAGATTGCTGAGGAAATGTTTTCTTTTAATACATTTTAGATTCAGGATGTAATGTAACAAAATGTGTAAAAAGTCAAGGGGTCTGAATACTTTCCTTAGGCACTGTATGTACATGTATATTCTACAAAAATACTCACTTGGGTTGTTGGCTAAAAATATACATTATTCTTTCTGAGAAATTATAAATGAAAAATTGGAGCACTGTTGCATGGAAGAAAATACCTTGGTTGAAACTGTCTGAGGTGACAAACAAGTTGATTGCTTCAGTTTAATATCAGATGTGTCAGCTTTTTAAAATATATTTCAATACATCGAGATGACAGGTAATATAAACCAATATAATCTAGGCTTTACATCTTGATATGCATCAGAAGAAAATAGATAAATAATTAGAGATATTGCCTTTCCAAGGACTCATCTGATATTTTAAAAGAAGTGTTTATATTTCAAGGAATTGGCAACGTTAAATTAAGATAGCAGAGATTGCTCAAATGCAATTTGCTCCGAATTTTGAATGTCACTGATTTATTTAACTATATTAAATTGACAGTGTTTCCTTTTCAATTTCGAGGCATTTATCTGACAAACGATGATCAGTCAACAGCACACTATAATCCTCCATATGCTGTGTTCATTATAACTTTGAAAGTTAATATCCATGGCATACATTGTATTTGTACATAACCATATCATTAGAAACCACAAATATCCCCAGGTTCAAGTCAATCTCCATTTCCCCTTTCCACAATGTTTACTACCCAATGTGTCTAAAATCCTTGTTATGGTCACAATAAAAATCTACAATTGCATAAATCTTGCGAGATCAAATATTTCTACACAATACCCCTGTCAAGATGTTGATTCGAGACCATATTTAATGATATAACAATATACAGAGTTGGTATTCACTTCAAGGTACAAGGTGCTCCTCCAATGTTTGCCATGTTTGGTGTTGACCGCTCTATGATCTGAGGCAACCACTCTTACATTTATTTTTAAGGTGGGCACTTCTTATCTTGTACCACCACAAAGGCTTCAAAGCAAAGACCCAATACAACATTTATGAAGGAGAGGAAAATAGGATGGCTTCTGTGTGTCCAAAGAAAATAGGTTCCCCTCACTTTTACAATGTTGGTTTGTTTGAATCTACCAATGGTGGACACTGGTTTGCTTTATCAAGTCTGTGCAAATTAATATAATTTGTCCTCTTAGATTTTCCAAAAGGCATCAAGCTGAGCACATTAGATTTCTTAAACATTTATTTTACCAAATATGTAGGCCTACTTGTTACAACAATGTTTATAAACCTATTGTAGTACTATAATTATAATTAATCTTGTCTTTTGATAATGTTCTCTATTAGAAACTGTACCAAAGTAAACCTAACAATCGTAACTATAATGTTCAGGAAACTTTAGCAATAGATGGTTCCCTAATTTCCCATTGCACAGCACAGCGGTCTGGTAAAAGACAGTGAGAAAACAGGCATGGTTATCCTACAAATATATAACAGCAATTGTCTCTTCATTAAATTGTTCCTCATGCTCAATATCAGTTTATTTTCAAAAATAACAAATTTTTATGCAAAAGTACAAACCCTGAAAATGGAATTTAGCCTGGTGTTTCACGAAAAGGATTCTGACCCCCTGTTGACCCGTGCAATGTTACTCATCTGTGAGTCACTGAACAGGTGTCAAGTCTCCACAGGTTAGTCCCCCATCCAGTGCAACAGGTATACACTGATTGTAGCACTCCATAAGGGACAGTATACTTGTAAACCCTATCAACCTTTCTTGTCAGGAGGAATCCTCAATAAAGATAATTCATAATTTCAATTCTCATCTGTCATAACGCTCCTGTGACGATCTGAAGGATCAGGTTACAGTGGGTCCGCTCTATGGCGGTCATAAAATACGCTGCCTCTATGCTCTGTAGTGTTTGAGAATGGAATGTAAACTGTGGAACACAGAGAGACCCTTGGACATCAAAATTTGGAATAATTAACCTTTTCACACATGAGTTCCAAACATCTCTAACGGTCGCCCCAGCGTGAGTTGTTTTATGCACGTGATGTCAGAATGCACTCACTGTTCCAAAATGTGATTATTACGCAACAGGACGGTTAACACGCGCTGCCTGCTAATTATCTATAGGCTGTTTCAACTTGCCAATTTCAAATTATTTTCTAACCAAGTTGTATATTCTAACAACAGTTTGAATTGAGGTGTGTTCCGCCTCATTAATTCACATAGAAGTAGTCCATTTCAGCATTGTGGACAATTTATGTTTGAGGCTTTACTGAGCCGGATCAACTTCTCTCTTCCAGGAGAACACACAGCACTTCACTCATGTTTGCGCAGATCAAGTATGCATACATTTGCATATATTTGCGCAGTCTTGCAAGAATTGGAACATTTTCTTGTTTTCCTTACACATAATAACTTTGGACATGTGTGCGTTCCTATCAAAGTAAGTTCCTTATTTTCTGTATATCGTGTTGTCGTTTCTACTGTAGACACATACAGTATGTACAGATGAAGTCGATGGTTTACATACACTTCGGTTGGAGTCATTAATACTCGTTTTTCAACCACTCTACAAATTTCTTGTTAACAAATTATAGTTTTGGCAAGTCGGTTAGAACATCTACTTTGTCCATGACACAAGTAACTTTTCCAACAATTGTTTACAGACAAATTATTTCACTTATAATTCACTGTATCACAATTCCAGTAGGTCAGAAGTTTACATACACTAAGTTGACTGTGCCTTTAAACAGCTTGAAAAAAAAAATTATGCCATGGCTTTAGTAGCTTCTGATAGGATAATTTACATCATTTGAGTCAATTGGAGATGTACCTGTGGATGTATTTCAAGGCCTACCTTCAAACTCAGTGCCTCTTTGCTTGACATCATGGGAAAATCAAATGAAATCAGCCAAGACCCCAGAAAAAAATGTAGACACCTCCACAAGTCTAGTTCATCCTTTGGAGCAATTTCCAAATGCTTGAAGGTACCACGTTCATCTGTACATCAATAGTACGCAAGTATAAACACCACGGGACCACTCAGCCGTCATACCGCTCAGGAAGGAGACGCGTTCTGTCTCCTAGAGATGAACGTACTTTGGTGCGAAAAGTGCAAATCAATCCCAGAACAACAGCAAAGGACCTTGTGAAGATGCTGGAGGGAACAGGTACAAAAGTATCTATATCCACAGTAAAACGAGTCCTATATCGACATAACCTGAAAGGCCGCTTAGCAAGGAAGAAGCCACTGCTCAAAAACCATCATAAAAAAAAGCCAGTTACGGTTACCAACTGCACATGGGGACAAAGATTGTACTTTTTGGAGAAGTGTCCTCTGGTCTGATGAAACAAAAATAGAACTGTTTGGCCATAATGACCATCGTTATGTTTGGAGGAAAAAGGGGGAAGAACACCATCCCAACCCTGAAGCACGGGGGTGGCAGCATCATGTTGTGGGGGTGCTTTGCTGCAAGAGGGACTGGTGCACTTCACAAAATAGATGGCATCATGAGGATGGAAAATTATGTGGATATATTGAAGCAACATCTCAAGACATCAGTCAGGAAGTTAATGATTGGTCATAAATTGGTCTTCCAAATGAACAATGAACCCAAACATACTTCCAAAGTTGTGGCAAAATGACTTAAGGACAACAAAGTTAAGGTATTGGAGTGGCCATCAAAAAGCCCTGACCTCAATCCCATAGAAAATTTGCAGGCAGAACTGAAAAAGCGTGTGCGAGCAAGGAGGCCTACAAACCTACTCAGTTACACCAGCTCTGTCAGGAGGAATGGGCCAAAATTCACCCAACTTATCGTGGGAAGCTTGTGGAAGGACAAAGGCTACCTGAAACGTTTGACCCAATGCTACCAAATACGAATTGAGTGTATGTAAACTTCTGACCCACTGGGAATGTGATGAAAGAATTAAAAGCTGAAATAAATAATTCTCTCTACTATTATTCTGACATTTCACATACTTAAAATAAAGTGGTGATCCTAACTGACCTAAGACAGGGAATTTTTACTAGGATTAAATGTCAGAAATTGTGAAACTGAGTTTAAATGTATTTGGCGAAGGTGTATGTGTATGTAAACTTCCGACTTCAACTGTATGTATTCACTGTATGTATGTTTGTATGGAGCATAATGTATTTACAGTTTTATTCACATGTTTTCAATTACTGGTGACAAATAATGCATTCCGATTATTGCATATATTGTAGTGGACACCTATGATGTGTGTAAAATACTTTTTTGAAGGTTGTACTGATTATAATGACCTAAGCTATTTTCCAGCTATGTGTGGCGCCATGTTTGTTGACATTATACAATGCATTCTGGGTGTCACGTAATCTGCCAGACCAAAGATGTTATTTTGAGGTGAAGGAATGGTTCACTCATCTTTTGGGTAAACTTCCGGAAGTGAATGAAGAGAAGTGGATGATCGTAGACAACACACCCCCTTCAACATGCTTACTATAAACAGACCAAACTCATCTTGTCTCCTCTTATTATCTTTGGTTGATGCCAAAAAAACAAGCATGGCGGCGTGCACAAACTACCCATCTTCAGATTACTTTCGATTTCCAGAAAGTGTTTTACTCAATTATTTAGATCAATGGTGAGCTCATCCGTGATGTGATTAATTATAAATAGTAAGTGCTGTTAGCTAATTCATGTTGTACTTTCTATCAGCCGAGAGTTATAAAAATATGACCGCTTGTGTTATGTCAATCTTGCCTCAATTAGCTCTAGGAAAAATGTAGCCTACATTTTTCCGGTTTGGATGAAAAACCTTCACATGACCCTACAAAGGGCCTTGGTACCGGTCGTAGAAAAAATAACTTCAGTGGATTTTGAAATACTAAAATTGATTCTAGAAGTATGCTGTAGCTACTTCTGTGAATGTCTGAACATTGCATCCCCCCAAAAAAAACAGTGTGGCCAGCTCAAATGCTGATTGTTGCGTCATTCGAAACTGGACGTTCTAAATATGCATTCTAATCACACCGGATTGATCATACTCTACAGGGACCACTGTAGAATGATCGTTGTGTTGGTACAAGGTGAAAAGGTTAACCTCTCAGGGATCATTGGGGCGCTAGCGACCCACTCCCGACACCACCAGGTAAAATGTAAAGCGCCAAATTCAAAATCCCAAAGTTGAATTATTAAAAATCCACCAATATACAAGTGTTTCATACTCATCAAAAGCTCTGTTTCTTGGCAATATCACAGCGTTGTCAGATTTCAAAAAGGCTTTACGGCGAAAGCACTACATTTGATTGTTTGAGGACAGCACCTCACATACTTTCTCATAGCCATGAATTCATTAGCCAGCGTGGCACACACATAACACATTTCACAGCAAAAACAAATCAATTACCTGTTGAAGAACTTCTGCTGAGGTCATCCTAAGTGTCCAACGAAGACAATCCATGGTTCTTTTGTTAGAAAAAGTCATGTATTTTATCCATAAATCTCCATTTGGTTCACGCGTCATAGTCAGAAACGACAGCCTCCACTAGTCCATTGAAACGTGGCGCGAACTCGTTCATCTTATACCTATAAACTTGTCCAAGAACAATCAAACATCATTTTAAATGTATCCTTAGGAACACTTTTACGTATATTTACTATAATAAATCAACCGGAATATAAACTGAGCTCTACAGACCGAGGCAAACACCGTGCGCGCTTGGCGAGAGTGCGTGCCCAGTCCTACAGAGTTCCAAAGAGGCACTTCCTGATTCTCTCTTCTTCTCTGTTCTAACTCATCTGAACAGCATGAAACCACTTTCTAGAGACAAAGGACATCCAGAGGAAGCGATAGGTACTGCATTCATATGCCCTTTTATGGGCATTTTCATGAGGGAGGGGTTCCAAATGAGGCACTCTGTGAAAACCACTTTCTCCAGGACAGAAATTCCTCGGGGTTTTGCCTGCCATATCCGTTCTGTTTTACTCACAGACAAATGGTTAACAGTTTTACAAAATTCAGAGTGTTTCCTATCCAATGGTACCAAATATGTGCATATCCTATTTTCTGGGCCTGAATGGGAGGCATTTTACTTTGGGCACGCCAGGCTCTCCAAAACGGTCAAGTTGTGCAGTGATCCCTAAGAAGTTAAACAATATTTATATTTTTGAGAATGTGAGAGTGGCCCGTGGACACTTAAGGGACAGTCATGACAAGTGTGTTTCATTTGGTGATCTCGTGAAGGACAGGAAACAATCATTACTGTGTCTTTGGTTGTGTACACTTCTTAATTATGGGGTTTACATCTAAATATTTTGAAACATATGTGATTAAACATGAAACTATTTGTGAAGTGATGTAATGTGATGTTAACCTTCTAAATGAGAAAATATGGGTTTTTGTATAAAGTTAACCAAATCAGTGGCCACGCCCACGTGAGCATAGACATTACATCGGCGTCATGGTCCGCCCTTTTCTCAGAAGTGTATAAAACCCACTCCTGACTAAATGTACATTAGACTAGAAAATATGGAGCTGTTGCTACATGTTGGAATGGTTAAGGAATCTACAAACTAAACTCAAACAACCGTCCCAACGTTGAAATGGCTACCACTCTATAGGCCCAGGAGACCAGATAGTGTGTATTGTTGGCTACACGGCTGGAAATGGTTAAAATCTGAGACTATCGATCACTACAGAATAAGAGCAAATCCTAGACGTAGACTTACTAGTCTGCAGCTGGAAATTACGTAAGTCTAGTACGAGAATACCGACAACCGCGGAAGTATCTATTCTGTGCAACGATCATCTGTACGCTTGACGTATCCATGACAACAGACTCACTCACAAACTTCTACAGATGCACAATCGAGAGCATCCTGTCGGGCTGTATCACCGCCTGGTACGGCAATTGCTCCGCCCACAACCGTAAGGCTCTCCAGAGGGTAGTGAGGTCCGCACAACGTATCACCGGGGGTAAACTACCTGCCCCCCAGGACACCTACATCACCCTATGTCACAGGAAGGCCAAAAAGATCATCAAGGACAACAACCACCCGAGCCACTACCTGTTCACCCCGCTATCATCCAGAAGGCGAGGTCAGTACAGGTGCATCAAAGCTGGGACCGAGAGACTGAAAAACAGCTTCTATCTCAAGGCCAACAGACTGTTAAACAGCCATCACTAACACTGAGTGGCTGCTGCCAACATACTGACTCAAATCTCTAGCCACTTTAATAATAGAAAATTGGATGTAATAAATTTATCACTAGCCACTTTAAACAATGCCACTTATATAATGTTTACATATCCTACATTACTCATCTCAAATGTATATATTGTACTCTATACCATCTACTGAATCTTGCCTATGCCGTTCGGCCATCGACTCTAATCTCTAGCCACTTTAATAATAAAAAATTGGATGTAATAAATGTATTACTAGCCACTTTAAACAATGGCACTTTATATAATGTTTACATATCCTACATTACTCATCTCATGTATATGCTGTACTCTATACCATCTACTGCATCTTGCCTATGCTGTTCAGCTATCGCTCATCCATGTATTTATATGTACATACTCGTATTCATTCCTTTACACTTGTGTGTACAAGGTAGTTGTTGTGAAATTGTTAGATTACTTGTTAGATACTACTGCATGGTCGGAACTAGAAGCACAAGCATTTCGCTACACTCGCATTAACATCTGCTAACCATGTGTATGTGACAAATAAAGTTTGATTTGATTTGATTTGAGACACTATCCAGAGAAGCTGAGAAAGCTACAACCACAAAAGACATTGTGACTTCTGGGAAAGTTAACCAGAGACTCTCTGATGAACTGACTCTTTAGCAGACCGACCGGCGATTCCAATAGAGAAGACAACAACAACAATTGGGCATAAATATATACATTGCAAATGAGCGGCCGTTCATGTGCAAAGGATTAGCAGTTCAATGAATATAATGATCAACTGTGTGTAGTGAATCCATTTTGTCTTTCCCGCTCTTCATCTGTCTCCACCCCTTTCCATTGTCTACCAAGCCGTCATACCGGTTTAGCCGACTAGGGACTTATCAATGCATTGTGTTAGTAACCAAGAATTATATTGTTTGTTTATGTATTTCTGTGATTTGTTTAGTTAGTTAGTAAATAAATAATTAAGCCAATTTGTATATCGCTGATTCATTATAGAGACTAGGGTTCGTACAGATATCCAAGGGTTTGCGACATTCAGATATGAGACTGATGAGGTAATAATACATTAATGAGAATTACTAATCGATAAGATATAAAAAATATCTGAAGAGTCAATTCGGGAACTAGAGACTCTATAAACATTTTCTTGTGGTGCCCCAACTTCCTAGTTAATTAAAGTGTACATGATTAGTTTAATCACAAAATAATAATTACACATAGAGAATTGATTTGATAAAATAACATTCTTCACATTTAATGATAGTCACAGACACGACACATCCATGAGTCTTTGTGCTACTCTTTCAAGGATACACTCCAGGCAAAATGTAATGCAACACCTTTGCTGTTTCCAATGCTTTTGATGTGAACCTGTTCTGCAACAGGAATAAATGCATATGGAAGCAGTTGGATTGAAACTTGGTTACAAGTAAGATTTATTGTCATGTGCACAAGTACAGTGAATCGCCTTTCTTGCATGCTCTTTCCCAACAATACAGTAATCAATATCTGTAGTAAAAATATTATACTATAAAACAAAGTTAAGTAGATCAAAAAACACGAGAAATAGAAATAAGAACATGAGAAATCAGTGTTGGGAGTAGTGAACTATATATAGTTCAACTAGTAATTGAACTACATTGTACAGTAGAAAATCCTTGCATTGTTGGGAAGGGCTCGTAAGCAAGCATTTCACGATAAAGTGTACGCAGGTTGTATTCGATGCATGTGAAAAATACAATTTGATTTGTTTTGAAGAATCCTTTGTTTCTCCATGAGAAGATAATTTACAATAAATTTTTCCAGATCACCTACGAGTTTGTTATTAAGGCACAGGAAAGTTCACATGTTCAAGAAGGCATTTCTGGAGATTTATTTTTTATTTTGATGAATTCTAATTGGAACGTCCGTCTTATGCCTCACTTGAGAGAGCATCCTGAGACTTAGACAAGACCTCTCTGCTCCCTAGAGATCCTGATCTTAGATATGTTTTGTCTCTCTCGGGCTCAGTGGCAATACATCTTCTCTCACTCCTAAGGAACTATACTCTGATTGTAGAAATGGTAAACAACAGAATCTGAAAGAATATTTTCAATCTAAACACATTTGAACACAAAGGAAATGTCAGGTGCCGGGTGTAGCTGGTGCAATTGAGTCAGGCGCAGGACAGCAGAGATGAGCAACACAACGTAGTTTACTCCAGGAAATCACAAAGTACCAAACAATACCATGCCCACCAAATATCTATTGACATAACAGGAACAATAACGCACAAAAACATGGGGGAAACAGAGGGTTAAATAATGAACATGTAATTGGGGAATTGAAACCAGGTGTGTAGAAACCAAAGACAAAGCAAATGGAAAATGAAAAGTGGATCGGCGATGGCTAGAAGGCCGGTGACGTTGACCGCCGAACGCCACCCGTACAAGGAGAGGGACCGAATTCGGCGGAAGTCGTGACAGGAAAAGGGGCTATGATTTATATTTTTGCTCTTTTAGGATTTCTATCAAAACAAGGAGGTATTTCTAGTTTTAGTGTAGCTATTATGCATAGCATAGTGTGATACGGGGATGTGGACTTAGATATACACTACAATATTTCTGATAGCAGTATTTTGCATTCTGCTGCATAAACATGAAAGCAGATTATGGGTATTGAATTCAAATGGCGTCTTTCCTGGGAACTGCTTAAGAAGACCATACCCACCATCATATTTCAAACATAGTGGTTGCAGCATAATTTCAAACTGCCATAAGTACCATGTAAATGTATTAATATATGTAAGCCCAGTGTGTTTCTAGTGACCCTTTTATCCTGGCCTGAAATCACCATGACTGATAAACACAACTGCATCTTCATCTCATTCATATGGATCAGCTAGTTTCAAACAGCTCATTAAACCTGTCTGTAGAGGGCAACTCTAGTGAGAGCCTCCATGGAAAATAAAATAACTAAAGCAGATATTTACACAGGGATATTGAAACATTTTCCAGCCCCTCAGACACATTATCAGACGTAAGTAGGTTTTCAATGGAGACTATCCTGTATAGATGGCATTTGTGTGTGTTTGTGAAATTAGGCTATTTCAACGCAATGATGTCAAGAGGAGAGCGAGACTGGCATAGTCCTTTGATTGTTGCACGTGTCCCATTTCACAGAGCAAGTCACAGTGCTCCTCAAGCTTTGGTCAGTACAATCAAAGGACTCAACACCCATAGATGACCATAATAACCCATCAGAAACAAAACAACACTCTCCGTCAACGTTAATGTCACTTCTGGTAAAGAATGGACCGATTCTGAGTATTTTTGAAACTAAGGAGAAAGTACTCTCAATCCTAGTTATGTCACTTAGCTCTTTGATCAATATGAAGAGTGACTGATGCCTAGTCACTTTACCCTGCCTTTATGTACATATCTACCTGAAATACCTCATACGTACCCCTGCACAGTGATATGGTGCTGGTACTCCCAGTAATATAGCTTCAATCATGTGTATTTTATTAGTCTTGAGTTACTATTTGTATTTTTCTCATTTTATTTTTAACTCTGTTGGGAAGGGCTGGTAAGCAAGCATTTCACGGTAAAGTCTACACCCATTATATTCGGCACATTAGACAAATAACTTTGGATTTGATTTGACAGGAAAAAAGTTAAGTTACTTAACACCTGTTTTAGTTGCCTTTGTATCATCCTCATGTTTTACTACATAGTCAGTAAAAATAGCATTTTTTCATTCTTGCTGTCGTTGTAAGCATGAATACAGTTGATGTTCATTCCTCCTCCCGGGTAAGTCAGGTTTACTCAAATCTGTTTAATTGTGCATACTGTAATATTTTGATTTTAACACACATTCATCAAAAGAAAAGGTGGACTTGAAACAACTCTGCGTGTTTCCAAAGCATCTGTTTAATATTTTCAACATTATAAGACCAGGTTATCATCAGAAAAATAGAAACTCGTCACTTATACAGTTGAAGTCGGATGTTTACATACACTTTAGCCAAATACATTTACAGTTTAAGTCGGAAGTTTACATACACCTTTGCAAAATTCATTTAAACTCAATTCCTGACATTTAATTATATTAGAAATTCCCTGTCTTAGGTCAGGATCACCACTTTATTTTAAGAATGTGAAATGTCAGAATAATAGTGGAGAGAATGATTTATTTCAGCTTTTATTTCTTTCATCACATTCCCAATGGGTCAGAAGTTTACATACACTCAATTAGTATTTGGAAGCATTGCCTTGAAATTGTTTAACTTGGGTCAAACGTTTCGGGTAGCCTTCCACAAGCAATTTTCCACAACTTTGGAAGTATACTTGGGGTCAATGTCCATTTGGAACACCCATTTGCAACCAAGCTTTAACTTCCTGACTGATGTCTTGAGATGTTGCTTCAATATACCCACATAATTTTCCATCCTCATGATGCCATCTATTTTGTGAAGTGCACCAGTCCCTCTTGCAGCAAAGCACCCCCACAACATGATGCTGCCACCCCCGTGCTTCACGGTTGGGATGGTGTGCTTCGGTTTGCAAGCCTCACCCTTTTTCCTCCAAACAGTTCTATTTTGGTTTCATCAGAACAGAGGACATTTCTCCAAAAAGTACGATCTTTGTCCCCATGTGCAGTTGCAAACCGTAGTCTTGCTTTTTTATGGCGGATTTGGAGCTGAGCGGCCTTTCAGGTTATATTGATATAGGACTTGTTTTACTGTGGATATAGATACTTTTGTACCTGTTTCCTCCAGCATCTTCACAAGGTCCTTTGCTGTTGTTCTGGGAATGATTTTCACTTTTCTTCCCAAAGTACGTTCATCTCTAGGAGACAGAACGTGTCTCCATCCTGAGTGGTATGACAGCTGCTTGGTCCCATGGTGTTTATACTTGCGTACCATTGTTTGTACAGATGAACGTGGTACCTTCAGGTGTTTGGAAATTGCGCCCAAGGATGAACCAGACTTGTGGAGGTCTACAATTTTTTTTCTGAGGTCTTGGCTGATTTCATTTGATTTTCCCATGATGTCAAGCAAAGAGGCACTGAGTTTGAAGGTAGGTCTTGAAATACATCAGTAAATTATAAGTGAAATAATCTGTCTGTAAACAATTGTTGGAAAAATTACTTGTGTCATGAAGTAGATGTCCCTAACCAAATTGCCAAAACGATAGTTTGTTAATTTAACAATAAATTTGTGGAGTGGTTGAAAATCGAGTTTTATTGACTCCAACCTAAGTGTATGTAAACTTCCGACTTCAACTGTAAATCACAGCAGAACTGGTTTCTGCCCACTTTTCCCTTTTGTTCACCACCATTACACTACCGTTCAAAAGTTTGGGGTCACTTAGAAATGTCCTTGCTTTTGAAAGAAGAGTTACTTTTTTTGTCCATTAAAGTAACATCAAATTGATCAGAAATACAGTGTAGACATTGTTAATGTTGTAAATGACTATTGTAGCTGGAAACGGCAGATTTTTTATGGAATCTCTATATAGGCGTACAGAAGCCCATTATCAGCAACCATCACTTCTGTGTTCCAATGACACGTAGTGTTAGCTAATCCAAGTTTATCATTTTAAAAGGCTAATTGATCATTAGAAAACCCTTTTGCAATTATGTTAGCACAGCTGAAAACTGTTGTTCTGATTATAGAAGCAATAAAACTGGCCTTTAAACTGGTTGAGTATCTGGAGCATCAGCATTTGTGGGTTTGATTACAGGGTCAAAATGGCCAGAAACAAAGAACCTTCTTCTGAAACTCTTCAGTCTATTCTTGTTCTGAGAAATGAAGGCTATTCCATGCGAGAAATTGCCAAGAAACTGAAGATCTCGTACAACGCTGTGTACTACTCCACAAGTCCTCAACTGGCAGCTTCATTAAATAGTACCCGCAAAGCACCAGTCTCAACGTCAACACTGAATAGGCGACTCCGGGATGCTGGCCTTCTAGGCAGAGTTGCAAAGAAAAATCTCAGACTGGCCAATAAAAATAAAAGATTAAGATGGACAAAAGAACACAGACATTGGACAGAGGAGCTCTGCCTAGAAGGCCAGCATCCCGGAGTCGCCTCTTCACTGTTGACGTTGAGACTGGTGTTTTGCGGGTACTATTTAATGAATCTGCCAGTTGAGGACTTGTGAGGCGTCTGTTTCTCAAACTAGACACTCTAATGTACTTGTCCTCTTGCTCAGTTGTCCACCGGGCCTCCCACTCCTCTTTCTATTCTGATTAGAGCCAGTTTGCGCCATTCTGTCAGCGCAGAACAGCACTGTTCCAGCACAAACAATATAACACAATGTATTGTGTTATATTGACTCCTGCTGCATTGGATTTAACTGTGACTTAATTTTGCAGTATATCACAGTGCCAGGGTTGCATTAAACAGGCTCATATAGGTGGAGAACTGTGTTCAACGACTACAGTGTTCAGTCACAGGGACCAGGCAGACCAAGAGCCATCAACACCAACAATAGAGTACCACAGTATGAGTCATAATTCCCATAAAACCTAGCGGTCAAACAGGGAAATGGTTCCAATCGTTTTTCCACCATTGATAGAGACTAATATATTGATAAAAGTCACCTTGTCCTAGCGTGATTTACACAGCTATCAAAACGTCACACCAGGGTAAGACTGCACTAAACACAGCCCTAATTTTAAGTGTTTCCAAAATCCCCTATGGGAAAAATGAATGGTGAAAAAACAATTGGAACCATTTCCCTGTTTGACCGCTAGGTTTTTATGGGTATTTATGACACCTCCACTGTGGGGCTCTATAGCTGGAGAATTTTAATCAGCACTTTCCCCTCTTTATGATGGTGGTTTATTTGAGGTGACAGGTGCTATTCTGTTCATGTGGACGCCATAATGGCGGCTGTCGCTTTAGTGACTACACTCCAGAGGTCACTTAAAGGGAAGTCACAGCTAGATCCGCAGTTCATAAACCTTATTATCTGTGGCATTATTGTGTGTGTGTGTGTGTGTGTGCAACAAATGAGATGCCACAGTCTTATTTCATCATTAATATCAGACAATCCTCAGTCTGTCAGTTTCATCACTGAGAATGTCTCTTGACACTTCACCATTAATCCCTCAGTACTTATTTGACTAGTGTCTTGATACAGTCATTAGATTCTGTTGTGGATCTGTGCCATGAAATTATTGTGTGACCATGTCAGCTTGTGCTAAGTGCAGTCTGGTGTTTTAGGATGTTCTAATGAAGTAAATTACTTTGGCATTTGAGAGAGACACTTCAACAATGGGTTTACAGTAATTTGAGAGACATGGTGTGGTAAGTGGTTTATCACACCACCTTTCTTTTCACTGGTTGTCTGGTGGAAAGTTCTGGATGGAAGGAGGCGAGGGAACGGTGAGTGTGCAACTGCAACATACTATTTATTTAAGACCAAATCGCTCCTCCCATGACGTCGGATAGAGTGTCTGTCATGAATACCTTTCCTCTCTCTCTTTCCCTCTCTCACCTCTCTCCTCCTACCTCCCCTCTCTCTCCCTCCTTCCCTCTATTTCATTTCTTCACTCTCTTTTTTCAACAGTCTCAGGACAGTTTTTAGTGGGTTTTGCTTTCTCTCTGTGGCAGTGGTGGGTGGATTTATTTAGTGGTAGTTGCCCACTCTCCTCTCTCTCTTCTCTTTCTTTAGTGGATGCTACAGAGTGGGTTTTTATGTTGAGTTTCTCCTCCATCCTCCATGCTGCTGAGCTAGTGTACATTACTCACACGGTGTTGCCCTGAGGACAATTCAGCAATGCTGCTCTCCTCCTCCCAGGAAGCCAGTGCTTCAGCAGTCTTTGCTCTGAAACACTGGCTGGACTGGAGCTGGAGGCACCTCCCAGATATTCCAGGCCAATAATTCACTGCTTCTGTCAGACAGATGCCCAATGACACCCAGATTACAGAAAGGCTAAAGGTGGCCTGGTCTTTTATCTGGACAGTGACAACAGGTGCCATTAATAACAGGTGCCATTAATATGAGGAATATTGGATACTCTAGTCGTGCAGTGTGCAGTTTTGCAATATTTAGCATTAAATCAGGCATATTCATTTTCCATTAATGTGAGACAGATGTGAAATGTGTAATGCCTGCAACCAATATGCAGAAGTCTCTTTCAACTAAAAGCACGGAATTCATGTTTTTTAGAGCTGTATATTTGACTGTTTGTGGTGTATTTTAATTCTCTGAGACTGGGTTTATTTCTTCAAGCCTTTTCATAAATTGTCTCTGACCAACGAAGGGCTTTAAGCACTATTAACCTATTGCTTTACTTATATTTGAGCATTGAAATTGTTTTTCTTTTTTTCAAATAACTTTCCTTGTATCCTAAGAAGAAACTGTGATTACGCCCCCTCTACCATGACTCACTCACTGTCTGATAAATAGAAAAGGAGATATTTGTGAGATGCCTCTGTGAACAGGGATATTTTCTAGTCATGTGTTTAGTGGCACTGGGGACATTGAGACTGAGACCAAATCAGCATTGGTCCTGTGAGGCCTTTCAGGCTTGGCAATTGGACAAGCCTTGCTATGCCAAATGAATCAGGTCTGGCATAGAAGCTACGCTTGGCATGAGAAAGTTCCTATCAACCTTCATTCCAAGGAGAGGAATCAACTCCATAGTTTGTACACAGGACTGCTCAGTTTTAGTGATAAGGAATTAGTTATCCAGAATATTTACATCAACTGTCAATTTGATAAAATTCTGTAATCGTTAATTTGGTGTTTTCTTAATTTTTGGGAGAATCCTGTTCGTTGGCCTGCTCCATTCTGGACCATTGCATCTTGGTACACAGGTAACAAAATGTTTTGATGATGACGAAGATGATGATGATGATTATTATGTGTGTGTATGTGTGGTGGGGGGGTGATATGGTCAGACTTGATTGTGCAATTTATGTCAATGTGTTTGATAGATGATAACGAGCGGATGGGATGGCATGAACTGAGAGACTGCTAATCGAAAGGGAAATGTTAAGGGGTGATGAAGCCACCATTACAGCCACATGGTCCTGTAATTACAGCTTTGTCATGCCATCTGTAGCCTCCTGCTTTCCCCCATTCATCTTATTTTGTCAATTCCTGCGGTTACTTTTCATTTAGGGTTGGGCGGTTTCCAAATTTTCATATCGTCATACTGTCCTTCTTTCATTCCGTGATTTAATAGCAAATATGTATGGAAGCTGCTAGCTAAATATGTTAACGAGTGCAAATGGAAATAAACGAATTGCAAAGACAGGCAATCCAGCTCACGAAGTTATACATATACACTACCGGTCAAATGTTTTAGAACACCTACTCATTCAAGGGTTTATCTTTATTTTTAAAAATGTTCTACATTGTAGAATAATAGTGAAGACATCACCACTATGAAATAACACATATGGAATCATGTAGTAACCAAAAAGTGTTAAACAAATCAAAATATATCGAAAAGCCACCCTTTGCCTTGACAGCTTTGCACACTCTTGGCATTCTCTCAACCAGCTTCATGAGGTAGTCACCTGGAATGCATTTCAATTAACTTCTTAGGGATCGGTGGGGCGGTGAAATTGCAGAGCGCCAAATTCAAAATATAAAATCGTAATATTAAACATTCATGGAAATACAAGTGTCATACATGATTCAAAAGCTTAGAATCTTGGTAATCTAACAGCGTTGTCAGATTTCAAAAAGGCTTTACGGCGAAAGCATAGCATTTGATTGTCTGAGGACAGCGCACGGCATACTTCCTCAATTAACATAATTTCATAACAAGCACAGGTGTCACAAAACTCAAAAATAGCAATAAAATAAATCACTTACCTTTGAAGATCTTCCTCTGATGGCAATCCCAAGGGTCCCAGCTACACAATAAATTGTAGTTTTGTTCGATAAAGTCCCTCTTTATATCCCAAAAACTCAGTTTGGTTGGCACGTTTTGTTCAGTAATCCACCTGTTCAAAGGCGTTCAAACATGCAGACAAATAAATCCCCAAAGTACCGGTAAAGTTCGTTGAAACAAGTCAAACAACGTTTCTAATCAATCTTCAGGTACCCTAATATGTAAATAAATGATACAATTTCAGACAGAATGTACTATGTTCAATACCGGAGATAAATAACGAAGAGCGCGCTCTCAGTCAGCCACAGGAATACAGACCCCAGGAAGTACCCCATGAAAAACTACTACTTCTTGGTCATTTTTTAAAAGACAAGCCTGAAACCTTGTCTAAAGACTGTTGACATCTAGTGGAAGCCATAGGTACTGCAATCTGGGAGCTATTTCATTCAATGTTCTATAGCAAAGCATGGGAAAAGTCAGGGAGCTGAAAAAAGCAATTTCCTGTTTTTTGCCTGCTATATCAGTTCTGTTATACCCACAGACATTATTTTAACAGTTTTAGAAACTTCAGAGTATTTTCTATCCAAATCTACAAATATGCATATCCTAGCTTCTGGGCCTGATTAACTACTTAGGGAGCAGGGGGGCGCCACTCCCGACACTACCCGGTGAAATGCAAGGCGCCAAATTCATAATCCAAAAGTTTAATTATTAAACATTCATCAATATACCAGTGTTGCATAGTCATCAAAAGCTCTGCTTCTTGGCAATATCACAGCATTGTCAGATTTCAAAAAGGCTTCACGGCGAAAGCACAACATTTGATTGTTTGAGAGTAGCACCTCCAATATTTTTAACATTAGCATAAATTCATAAACCATCGCGGTTCACACAAAACACATTTCACAGCGAAAACAAATCCCTTACCTTTTGAAGAACTTCTGCTGAGGGCTTCCCAAGTCTCCAACGAAGACATCCAATGGTTCTTTTGTTAGAAAAGGTCATTTATTATATCCATAAATCTCAGTTTGGTTGGAGCATTATGTTCATAAAATACAGCGTCCACTCGCCCATTGAACCGTGAAGAGAACTCGTTCAACCTATACCTATACACTTGTCCAAGAACAATCAAACATCATTGATAATGTATCCTTAAGAACACTTTTATGTATATTTACTATAATATTTAAACTGGATTATAAACTGGACGATAGGAAAGGAAAAAACCACAGCGTGCGCGAACGCGTGAACGCGCTTCCTCTTCTGTTTACATCCGATGACCACTTCAAAATTCTTCTTCTATTACCATCCAGAGCAACTAAACATCATCAAACACTGTCTAGAGACTGTTGACATCCAGTGGAAGCAATAGGTACTGCAATCTTACTCCCATATATGTCTGTTTTCAATAGGGAGGGGTTCAAAATGAGGCAATGTGTCAAAAACACTTTTTCCAGGACAGAAATTCCTCGGGTTTTCGCCTGTTATATCCGTTCTGTTATACTCACAGACAATATTTTAACACTCTTAGAAACTTCAGAGTGTTTCCTATCCAATAGTACTAATTATGTGCATATCCTATTTTCTGGGCCTGAGTGGAAGGCCTTTTACTTTGGGCACGCCAGACTCTCCAAAACCGTCACCTCGTGAGCCGCTCCCTAAGAAGTTAAATAAAGGTAATATATAAAAAGAAGCTGGTTGAGAGAATACCAAGAGTGTGCAAAGCTGTCATCAAAGCAAAGGGTGGCTATTTGAAGAATCTCAAATATAAAATGTATTTTGATTTGTTTAACACCTTTTTTGGTTACTGCATAATTCCATACAGTATGTGTTATTTCATAGATTTGATGTCTTCACTATTATTCTACAATGTAGAAAATAGTAAAATAAATAAAAAACCCTTGAATGAGTAGATGTTCTAAAACTTTTGATCGTTAGTGTATAGCTAGGAGCTACCGAATGTCATTTTTGGTGAGTTTGGACATTTAGAAGCAAATGTGAATGAGAGACATTGTGCAAGTGAACAAAGTTTTGATGCATGCTTGTCCGCCCTGAAGCAGCATGTGAACACGTTGTGTCTGTCTGGAGTCACTAGGGCAAAGGGCCTGCCTCCTCTGCTTGGAGAAGATGGGGGAGGAGCAGACGGGCCAAGAGCGGTGGATAAAAAACGCAAGGAAATCTTTAGATAGCAGTGGTTGTACAGATAACTCATCCAAAGGGCTTTGACTTCTCAAACACTGCAGAAAGCTTTTACAATATGATGATCCATCACCTTATTTATTCAGTAACTTACTTTGATAACTAGCAAGTTAAACTAAGGATTGCATTAACTCAGAATTCTTCATTTTTCACTTAGGAAAAAATTTAAACGATTATGAAATCTCTTGCTGCGTTTTGTAAACACAAATCTAAAATGCTTCTTATTATAATTTCTGTTCTGCATCAGAATAATTTTGGGCTGCAGTTGCACTTCTCCACTCTGAGAATTCCTGGGCATTCAGCAGACATCGCTCTGACTGATATGCATCTTAAAATTCAAGATTAACTTGAAGCAAAACATTAGGAAATGTAGCTGGCTACATTATTTCTATGATCATTAGAAATGATTGCCATGCATAGTTTTTTTCATTGTAAGCTCATTTACTTGTGTGGTTGCCAGCAAAATAGCGTTGCACTTCTGTTGTCATCTGATGAAATGAAGCCGAATGTATTGCACTAATGTATTTTCTATAAAGGAAAACTATAGTTCCACATCCCTGATCACTCTATTGAAGCAAAAAAACACTGTTGACCTTCAATAGAAAACGCAACCCCTGTCAATACACTTTAACTCATTGTGCTAAAAACAAACACACACGTGACTGGCTCAACTGTTTTGGGGGAACTATAGTAAGCTTCATGATGTAAAATAATGTGACAGGTGAAATGAAAAACGTGATCTGCTTTATCTCCTAAGGTATTATACAAGGTGATGGAAGGTATTTACTTAAAAAGTAGCTACAAATATAACAATGTATTGAAAAACTTAGCTTCAATGGTATTGACGGTATTGAAAAACCATCCCTTGGCTATTTCCAAATACCCCGGTATACGGTATATACGGTGTACCGCCCAAGCCTATTTTTATTGTCTTTGATCTCCTCTCTGAAGGGTAGTGAGGGGAAGAGCCTGGGACCAAACCATGCCTCCATCTTTGTTGGGGTGTGTCTCTCCTGGCTGTTCCTGTATTTCAGACACAGTACATCAGACTCTGTGCTCACATGAGCACTTTCATAATGAAATATTGATCTTTCCTAATCATTTAATATGATTGAATTATTGACATGGTTGGAGTCTGAATAGTAAAACGTTAGTCCTGGGAAAGATTGGATGTATAAAGACATCTTTACAATAAGCCAGATCTAATGGGAGTCCTAGGCATGAAGCTCACCAAAGTCAAGCCAAAGTTAATGACAGTAGTCACACCTTCAGCTTCCAATTACCTTAGTGGCACAAGACAGCATCACATGACATATTAGTCGGAATGTACTGCGCTTGGAATGGATTACCTTTCATTTTGCTTATGTGACTGTATATTTGCCAACAATTTCAGTACCTGCAATGACTAGCATATGGTTTGTCTTTTTGATGGATTGGCTTTGTCGTGTTCTGCTCCTGCTCGCTATGTAGCTCAAACTACACAAACTAGATACAATCACTTGGCAAGCATCCACCAAAAATAGATCCATAGAGGATAGAGGAATATCTCAAACAGAAAGGCTGAGCTTGTGATGAGAGACCAGCCATTCATGACAGTTCAGACATGGCTATGACACTCATTGAGGGTACAGTAGGCTTGGCAGCACACTCTGGATCATAGAGCCTCTTGACAGAGCAGACAATGCATAGACGACATAGTGCAATCACACTGAGAGAATGGACATGGATCAAGCTGCCATGGACAACAGACATGTGTGTTAAGAACTATCAAGAATGCAGTAGAAGAAAAACACACAGAACAGATGACACAAACGTGACTTGTTTTCTGGATACAAACAAATCTTTAGCCCTTTATAAAGAAAAACAGAAACAGACAATATATTATGAGTTTTAAGACACATTGAATTGAATATTGAGAACTTCATGGGAAGCCCAGGATGCTGTGCTGTTGATCCTCTGGGATGTAAAATCCTTTCATGGTTTCATTCCCAGGGTTGGTTATGCAACAGTAAAATAGTCTTATCAAAGAAGTCCATCAAGCAGTGTAGAGCAGCTGTTGAGTCACCAAATCCAAGGTACAGGCTGGATGCCCTTCTATGTGGTTTATTGCTTTCCTTCTCCTGTGCTGCGCCACAATGATAGGAAATGCCACGTCTCCCTGTATATTTTTACAAAAGCTGTCAATGTTTTTTCCATATATCTCAGAAGAATTCAACCTGGATGGGTCACGACGTGTCAAGAGGCTGCCGTCACGATCTCAGTCTTCCAATGTCTATTTGTCAAGCTAGATATTTGTATCAATGGGACACTATAGCTTTGTTCGCATAGCCTAATGCTCAAATCAGTTTTGTTTTTCAAATCCATCTTGGAATACTGACTGTCCAAACAGTGACAAAATCGGATTTGTTGTGTTCAGACATCAGTCATTTGCTGAATACCTACCAGATGAATACCTGCCTGATAAACTTGGATTAGCTAACACAACGTGCCATTGGAACACATGAGTGATGGTTGCTGATAATGGGCCTCTGTACGCCTATGTAAATATTCCATAACAAAATCTGTAGTTTCCAGCTTCAATAGTCATTTACAACATTAACAATGTCTACACTGTATTTATGATCAATATGATGTTATTTTAATGGAAAAAAAATGTGCATTTCTAAGTGACCCCAAACTTTTGAACGGTAGTGTATGTAAGAATGCTGTTCATTGACAACAGCTCAGCCTTCAATAGCATAGTACCTGAAAAAGAGTGCCACCTACTGGTGGTGGACACCGATAGAGGTGCCGGTTTAGATATAGGTGCAAATTTCCCACCGGTAAGAGGACGGAAATTACCAGTAAGAGACACATTTATTGCCACACTCAAGACAGGTAACACGCACACAGCAAACAGGAAGTGGACTAGGTGGATGTGAAATTGATAATGATAGTGGTATTATGGTCAAAGACACACTAAACACCAGTCAGGTAGACCAGAAGAATGACTGTCTATGTGGAAAGGTTCAAATGTGAGTTGTTGTGGAGGACAGGATTTTATAGAGGTTGTCTCAAACAAGTGAAGAGTTGAGATGCAGAGTGGGGTTCTGCTACTCCCAGGCTAGGCCACTGATTGGCTGACCAGGTCACATGACACAGTTTAGGAGATAGTTGCCCCTAGCAATGGATTCCAAGCGCCATAGGTGTGAAACTGGGGGAAGGTAGCCTCTGCTGGGCTGGAGAGTTTCTCTCTAAAGTTTGTACCTCTGTGTCCCAGGGCCAGACAGAGGGTTTGAGAGATGTTTTTTAACAGTACCCTCCAAGCTCATCATTAAGCTTGGGGCCCTGGGTCTGAACCCCGCCCTGTGCAACTGGGTCCTGGACTTCCTGACGGGCCGCCCCCAGGTGGTGAAGGTAGGCAACAACACCTCCACTACGCTGATCCTCAACACAGGGGCCCCACAAGGGTGCATGCTCAGCCGCCTCCTGTACTCCCTGTTCACCCAACTCAATCATCAAGTTTGCAGATGACACAACAGATGTAGGCCTGATTACCAGCAAAGATGAGAAAGCCACCAGGGAGGAGGTGAGGGCCCTGGCGGATGGTTGCCAGGAAATAATTTCTCCCTCAATGTCAACAAAATGAAGGAGCTGATCTTGGACTTTAGGAGACAGCAGAGAGAGCACGCCCCCATCCACATCGATGGGGTCGCAGTGGAGAAGGTGGAAAGTTTCTAGTTCCTCGGCGTACACATCACTGACAATCTGAAATGGTCGACCCACACAGACAGTGTGATGAAGGCGCAAAAGCGCCTCTTCAACCTCAGGAAGCTGAAGAAAGACCCTCAAACTTTTACAGATGCACCATTGAGAGCATCCTGTCGGGCTGTATCACCGCCTGGTATGGCAACTGCACAGTCCGTAACCGCAGGGCTCTCCAGAGGATGGTGCGGTCTACCCAACGCGTCACTGGGGTACACTGCCTGCCCTCCAGGACATCTACAGCACCCGGTGTCACAGAAGGCAAAAAAGATAATCAAGGACCTCAGCCACCTGAGCCACGGCCTGTTCACCCCACTACCATCCAGAAGGCAAGATCAGTAAAGGAGCATCAAAGCTGGGACTGAGAGACTGAAAACAGCTTCTATCTCTAGGCACTGTTCAACAGTCACCACTAGCCGGCCTCCACCCAGTACCCTGCCCTGAACTTTAGTCACTGTCACTAGCTGGCTATCACCCGATTACTCAACCCTGCACCTTAGAGGCTGCTGCCTATGGACATAGACATGGAACACTGGTCACTTTAATAATGGAACACTGTTTTACCCACTTCATATGTATATACTGTATTCTAGTCAAGGCCTATCATATTTAACTATTGCTGTACTTATGCTATTCCTTCAGATACACTACATATTCTATCCAAATACAGTCCATAATGTCTATACATCCAATCATATATACACTGAACAAAAATATAAATGCAACAATTTCAAAGATTTTACTGAGTTACAGTTCATATAAGGAAATAAATCAGTTGAAATAAATGAATTAGGCCCTAATCTATGGATTTCACATGACTGGGCAGGGGTGCAGCCATGGGTTGGCCTGGGAGGGCATAGGCCCACCCACTGGGGAGCCAGGCCCAGCCAATCAGAATAAGTTTTTCTCCACAAAAAGGCCTTATTACAGACATAAATACTCCTCAGTTTCATCAGCTGTCTAGGAGGACACATGAATACCTTTAGACAGACAGACAGATGCAAGGAGTTTATTTGAGCAAGTACAGTAGACTGGAGTCAGGGAGTTGTGTATTCCTCATTCTTGTAGCTAATTTGTTGTTGCAGTTTTAAGGTAGCGTCATGTTGATGGGGGATTGATCTGTTTTTGTGGTTGTTGTTGACAGCTTAACATTTTACTTGAGAGATCTATGGAGACCAACAAACTCTATGAAAACCTGGCTGCTGTATATACACACTTACACACTGTTCGTCAACATACACATGGACCCAGAGTCTATGATGTTCTTTATTGTCATGGATTTTTTGATTTAGTAGAAATGATGTTGTGTGCAATTAAAGGGGGTGTCCATCTGGTGCTTGCAGCTGTCCAGCCTTTACTGAGTGTTCAGACTCTAGTACGGATCAGGAATGAACTTAACTCCGCTGTTAAAGGAGACACACACTGAAATCTGTCACCCACATTTTCATGCCGATTCTGAGTTACAAGTAGATTGTGAATATATCTCATCTCATATCAAGCACATCACGTCACTATTAGAGACTGAGTATGGAGAATGCGTTAGTTCTCATGAGTATGTAGTTATCCTACTCTGTCTAATATATGGATGTCAGCATGCTGTATAATAGAATGAAGTCATTGCATGAGAGAATTTGACAAAACAGTGATGAATTGTGGGAGGATTTCTTCTTAGATATACTGATAGATATGAATGGTGTTCTTTGTGAATCGCCACCCAGCATTTTTCTCCCTCTACAGTACTTAACCATAATGTGACAATGCTTACCCAACATTCCATCCCTCTGTAGACATCATATTGCATGCCTGCACAGTCCATGCCACATCTCGGCTGCTTCCCAAATGGAATCCCATTCCCTATATAGTGCACTGGTTAAAAGTAGTGCACATCATAGGAAAAACCCTATTTCCTATGTAGTGCACTACCTTTGACCAGTGCACTACCATAGGGAATGGGATTCCATGTGGGACGAAGCCCTAGATAAACCAGTGACTTTACCCTAATGGAAATCGTTGAGGTCCTGATTATTGAGCTGATAAACCATGCTCTGATTTAAGGGGAACTTTAGCACCCTCGCTGAACATTCCACATTCCCAGTGTGTTCCAATGGGTTGAGATGGGAGGTGGACACCTTTCGTCAATTTCCAACTTCAGCGTTGGTTAATTCACGCTGATCAGAACTGCATTATGGAGGGGCCTGTATAGATTAAATGTCATTAGTTAATGGGATGTGAGCAGGATGGATACAGGAAGTCATTGAAATGACACACGCTGTGCTTTTTTATCCATCACTGGAGCCATTGGCCTGAACCCACCTCTCAGAGCAATATGTCCACGGTCAGCCACAGACCATGTAATATCCCTGCTGTAACATTACATAGCAGAGACTGAGTACCACTTTGAAAGTTAAAAATGTTAATTATTGTAATGAATGATAAGAGTAATTGCTATTGACGTTATGATATAGGTTTATGAAAGTGCTTATAGAATAGTGGAGGCAACCATAATGTCTGAGCATATTTTCAAATGATTTTGTAAATGCATTAGGATGTGGTATATTTTTATGGTATATCATGGTGACGCATGTTTACAGAAACAGGCACACGCATTTCAGTGTTATTTCAGACTGATTAGGGGAAAACAGTGTATTTTCCCATTTCCTTCTTGAAAAGTAAGAGAGCACTGCCATCCAGTGGAGCAGATTTTGCTGTGCAGAAATCCCATGATTGATTGTACTAGAATTTACAAAGAACATACCTCAATTATACAGTATGTCAGTTTTAGTATGACATGGGGAGATGTTTAATCTAGAAAGATGTATGTATGTACGCTCAAGTGATGTGTCTAGAGCATGTTCTGAGTCAGTTACCAAAATGATAGTGAGTGATACAGCTGATACTTGACCATGTAAAGGAGCACTGTGAAACACTGTAGTGGAAATGTTAGTGAGACAAGAACTATTTCGATTTTATTCATCATTCATTTTATACAGTGTTTGAATTTAGATCTGCAACGTACCGTATGTCCTTGTGTTTAAAACTTTAGTGAGGTGAAACATAACACTTTGAGCATTTGCCTTACATGAATTTTGAAAAGCGTTTTATCAGTTGACATACTCAAGATTACTGAGGTTATTTTTCCTCTTGCGGGGTTACTAGGAAGTTGTAAAATACTACTTGAGTTAAAGTATTTGGTTTATCAAATAGTATAAAAAGTTAATTTAATTGCTAAAATATACAGTGCATTCGGAAAGTATTCAAACCCCTTGACTTTTTCCACATTTTGTTACGTTACAGCCTTATTCTAAAATCGATTAAATAAATAAAAAAAAACATATTACTTATGGAAATGTGATATTTCAGTAGATTTTTTTTATGAATTAGCAAAACTGTCTAAAAAATTGTTTTTGCATTGTCGTTATGGTGTATTGTGTGTAGATTGATGAGAGAAAAAAAGTATTTAATCCATTTTAGAATAAAGCTGTAACGTAACAAAATGTGTAATAAGTGAAGGGGTCTGAATACTTTTCGAATGCACTGTATTTAAGTATCAAAAATAAGTATAAATAATTTCATATTCCTTATATTAAGCAAACCAGACGGCATGATATTCTTGTTTTTTTTATTTACGAATAGCCAGTGTACACTCCAACATCATTTACAAATGAAGCATTTGTATTTAGTGAGTCCGCCAGATCAGAGGCAGTAGGGATGACCAGGGATGTTCTCTTTTTATAAGTGTGTGAATTGGACAATTTTCCTTTTCCTGCTAAGCATTTGAAATGTAACATATACTTTTGGGTGTCTGGGAAAATGTATGGAGTAAAAAGTACATTATTTTCTTTAGGAATGTAGTGGAGTAAAAGTTGACAAAAATAAATTAATAGTAAAGTACAGCTACCCAAAAAAACTACTTAAGTAGTACTTAAGTAGATGGAGCCGACAGACACGGCAGCTCTAATTGTAGTTCCTAAGCTACTTTGCAGTATTTTGTGTGTGATTTCTTACATTATTAGCCCAAAACGTTTTTTTGTGTTATTACATACAGCCGGAAATAATTTGGCGGTAACTCACCAGCATTACGACCAGGAATACAACTTTCCCGAATTGGATCCCAGGGCAACTGAACTTATCCCAGAGGCTGCTCCAAGATGCCACCGGCAGAGAAGAGGTTTTCGGAGTGGACTTCTACCCCGACTCAGGAGGTGTGCACACCATCCACCGCTTCAGAGAATATTACTCTCTAATGTTCAGTCTCTGGATAATAAAGAAGACAAGGATTTCCTTCCAGAGAGACATCAATGACTGTAACATACTCTGTTTCACGGAATTATGGCTCTCTTGGGATATACTGTCCCCATACAGCCAGATGGGTTGACAGACAGGAATAAAGAACTCTCCAGGAAGAAGAAAGGCAGTGGTGTATGTTTCATGATTAACTACTCATGGTGTGATTGTTCTTTTTTTTCACCCGACCTAGAATACCTCACAACCAAATGTCGACCGTATTATCTCCCAAGAGAATTATCTTCGATTGTAGCCACAGCCGTGTATATTCCCCCTCAAGCCGATACCACGACGGCCCTCAAGGAACTACACTGGACTTTATGCCAACTGGAAACCACATATCCTGAGGCCGCATTTATTGTAGCTGGGGATTTTAACAAAGCAAATTTGAGGAAAACACAACCAAAGTTCTATTAACACATTGACTGTAGTACTCGCTTACGAAAAACACTAGACCACTGCTACTCAGCTTTTCGAGATGCCTACAAGGCCTTCCGCTGCTCTCCCTTCTGCAAATCAGATCATGACTCTATTGTGCTCCTCCCTTCCTATAGGCAGAAACTCAAACAGGAAGTACCCATGCTAAGGTCTATTCAAAACTGGTCTGACCAATCGCAATCCATGCTTCAAGATTGTTTTGATCACGCGGACTGGGATATGTTCCAGGTAGCCTCTGAGAATAACATTGACGTATACACAGTGACTGAGTTCATCAGGAAGTGGAGAGGGGATGTTGTTCCCACGGTGAGTATAAAACCTACCCAAACCAGAAACCGTGGATAAATGGCAGCATTCGCGCAAAACTGAAAGCGCGAACCACCACATTTAACCATGGCAAGGTGACTGGGAATATGGTCGAATACAAACAGTGTAGTTTTTCCCTCATAAGGCAATCAAACAACATCAGTACACAAGACGTATGAGGCAGGGTCAACAGACAATCACAGATTACAAAGGGAAAACCAGCCACGTCGCGCACACTAACGTCTTGCTCCCGGACAAGCTAAACACCTTCTTCGCCCACTTTGGGGATAACTCAGTGCCACCAAAGCAGCCTGCTCCCAAGGACTGTGGGCTCTCGTTCTCCGTGGCCAACATGAGGAAGACATTTAAGCGTGTCAACCCTCGCAAGGCTGCCAGCCCAAACGGCATCCCTAGCCGTGTATTCAATCTCTTCTTATCCCAGTCTGCTGTCCCCACTTGCTTCAAGATATCCACCATTGTTCCTGTACCCAAGAAAGCAAAGATAACTCAACTAAATGACTATTGCCCCATAGCACTCACTTCTGTCATCATGAATTGCTTTGAGAGGCTAGTTAAGGATCATATCACCTCTACCTTACCTGACACCATAGACCCACTTCAATTTGCTTACCACCCCAATAGATCCACAGACGATGCAATCACCATCGCACTGCAAACTGCCCTATCCCATCTGCACAAGAGGAATACCTATGTCAGAATGCTGTTCATTGACTATAGCTCAGCCTTCAACACCATAGTACCCTCCAAGCTCATCATTAAGCTTGGGGCCATGGGTCTGAACCCCGCCCTGTGCGGGGTTCAGGCCTGATTACCAAAAATGATGAGACAGCCTACAGAGAGGAGATAAGGGCCCTGGTGAAGTGGTGCTAGGAAAATAACCTCTCCCTCAACGTCAGCAAAGCGAATGAGCTGATCGTGGACTTCAGGAAACAGCAGAGGGAGCACGCCCCTATCCACATAGATGGGACCGCAGCGCAGAAGGTGGAACGCTTCAAGTTCCTTGGCGTACACATCACTGACAATTTGAAATGGTCCACCAACACAGACAGTGTGGTGAAGAAGGCGCAACAGCGCCTCTTCAACCTCAGGAGGCTGAAGAAATTCGGCTTGGCCCTTAAGACCCTCACAAACATTTACAGATGCACAATTGAGAGCATCCTGTCAGCTTTATCACCGCCTGGTATGGCAACCCACAACCGCAGGGCTCTCCAGAGGGTGGTGCGGTCTGACCAACGGATCACCGGGGGCACACTGCATCCCTTCCAGGACACCTACAGAACCCTATGTCACAGGAAGGCCAAGGACATCAACCACTCGAGGCACGGCCTGTTCACCCCGCTATCATCCAGAAGGCGAGGTCAGTACAGGTGCATCAAAGCAGGGACCGAAAGACTGAAAAACAGCTTCTATCTCAAGGTCATCACACTGTTTATTTAAATCAAATCAAATTGTATTTGTCACATGTGCCAAATACAACAGGTGTAGACCTCAGTGAAATGCTTACTTACAAGCCCTTAACCAACACTGCAGTTTTAAGAAAATACCCCCAAAAAAGTAAGAGATAAGAATAACAAATAATTCAAGAGCAGCAGTAAATAACAATAGCGGGCCTATATGCAGGGGGTGCCAGTGCAGAGTCAATGTGCGGGAGCACCAGTTTTGAAGTAACTGAGGTAATATGTACATGTAGGTAGAGTTATTAAGGTGACTATGCATAAATAATAACAGAGCAGCGTAGAATAGGGGGTGGGGGGGGCAATGCAAATAGTCTGGGTAGCCGTTTGATTAGCTGTTCAGGAGTCTAATGGCTTGGGGGTAGAAGCTGTTTAGAAGCCTCTTGGACCTAGACTTGGCGCTCCGGTACTGCTTGCCATGCGGTAGCAGAGAGAACAGTCTATGACTAGGGTGGCTGGAGTCTTTTTAGGGCCTTCCTCTGACACCGCTTGGTATAGAGGTCCTGTATGGCAGGAAGCCATTGTAGCCATTATTAATTGTTAAATACCCATCACTAGCCGGCTACCACCTGGTTACTCAACCCTGCACCTTAGAGGCTGCTGCCCTATAAACATAGACAAGGAATCACTGGCCACTTTAATAATGTTTAAATACTGCTTTACTCATCTCATATGTTTATACTGTATTCTATTCTAGTGTATTTTAGTCAATGCCACTCCGACATTGCTCGTCGTAATATTTATATATTTCTTAATTCCATTATTTTTTAAAGGTGCATTGTTGGCTGTCTAGTGCACTGCTCTATAACACGCCTTGGGTTGAATCCTGGCCTTCATGTTCTACAGGAACCAAAACAGTTAATTCTCTAGCAGCTAAACTAAAAATGTCATGACCCCACTAGTCATTAGCAAGTGAAAATAGCTTGTGTTTATGTAGAATCCAATGGAGTTATACATAGCCTATCACATTGCAATGTGAACCTTTGTGGGATGATTTACGTACTGTATTGCTATGGCAGCAGGAATTTGGGAGAAAAATAAATGTGTGCATGCATGTGCGTGTGAAGGCAGGCAACAGACAGACGTGGCCCCACTGTGTTAGTTTACCTTGCTGCGGCACATCTGAATTGTGAGTTCGCACACACGCTCCTCATTAGGCCTCCGTTCATCAATCTGCTGTGAAATCACACACGACCAAGGCAGCCTGTGTCTTTCTCATGCCGTTACCGTGGCAACCACAGCCTCATCCAGTAACAGGAAAGAAACGGCCCTCTCAGGATACACAGGCGGCCTGACGTTGTTGGAAAGAAACAGGCTTGCATGGGAAAGAAATGATTCTTTTCAATTACATATCTCTTTGTGTTGGAAATAAACAGTAAGTGAGAAAAAAAGAGTCACATGCCTTAGAATATACAGTTTGAATATACAGTATTATTGTTGTAGTTACTGACAGAAATTATGTGTGACCGCTTGGATAGCTAATAAGATGTTTATTTATCCTTTGATAAAACCAGATTAGTTTTGTACGTTTCAATGTACAGTGGGGCAAAAAAGTATTTAGTCAGCCACCAATTGTGCAAGTTCTCTCACTTAAAAAGATGAGAGAGGCCTGTAATTTTCATCATAGGTACACTTCAACTATGACAGACAAAATGAGGAAAAAAAATCCAGAAAATCACATTGTAGGATTTTTTATGAATTTATTTGCAAATTATGGTGGAAAATAAGTATTTGGTC
>QNTS01000305.1:68751-94439 GCA_003317085.1 Hucho hucho
ACTTTTTCTAACAAAAGAACCATGGATTGTCTTCGTTGGACACTTAGGAAGACCTCAGCAGAAGTTCTTCAACAGGTAATTGATTTGTTTTTGCTGTGAAATGTGTTATGTGTGTGCCACGCTGGCTAATGAATTCATGGCTATGACAAAAGTATGTGAGGTGCTACCCTCAAACAATGAAATGTTGTGCTTTCGCCGTAAAGCCTTTTTGAAATCTGACAACGCTGTGATATTGCCAAGGAACAGAGCTTTTGATGAGTATGGAACAATTGTATATTGGTGGATGTTTAATAATTCAACTTTTGGATTTTGAATTTGGCGCCTCACATTTCACCTGGTAGTGTCGGGAGTGGGGCGCTAGCGCCCCAGTGATCCCTGAGAGGTTAACTACTTAGGGAGCAGTGGGGCGCTAGCCCCTCTCATATTTTATGCATTATCATAAATCCATAACCAACGCGGGTCTCAAAAAACGCATAAAATCGCTAATATAAAATCCCTTACCTTTCGAAGAACTTCTGCTGAGGGCTTCCCAAGTGTCCAACGAAGACATCCAATGGTTCTTTTGTTAGAAAAAGTCATTTATTATATCCATAAATCTACGTTTGGTTTGCGCGTTATGATCATAAAATCCACCGTTGAGTCGCCCATTGAACCGTGAAGAGAACACGTTCAAATTATACCTATACACTTTCTACAAACAAATCAAACATCATTTTTAATGTATCCTTAGGTATCCTTTTGTGTATTTTTGCTGTAATATTTCAACCAGACGATAACGTGAACGATAGGAAAGAAAAATAAAGTGGTGCGCGTTCACAATCTCGCGCACGTCAAACCTTGTTTACAAAAGTGGTCCTCTGACTTCTTCCTGTTCCTATCCGTTCTGGTTACTCCTAGAATTCCCAGTCTTTGACTGTTGACTGTTGACATCTAGTGGAAGCCATAGGTACTGCAGTCCCAGTCCTACATAACATTGTATGCAATAGGCACAATGGAGAAGATGGTCATTTACAAAAAAAAATGCAAATCCGGATGGATTTTCCTCGGGTTTTCGCCTGCTATATCAGTTCTGTTATACTCACATACATTTTTAACACTCTTATAAACTTCAGAGTGTTTCCTATCCAATAGTACTAATTATGTGCATATCCTATTTTCTGGGCCTGAGTGGCAGGCATTTTACTTTGGGCACGCCAGACTCTCCAAAACCGTCACCTATGCAGCCGCTCCCTAAGAAGTTAAAATAAGTGAGTATAACAGAACTGATATGGCAGGCAAAAACCTGAGCAAAATCCATCCGGAATGTCTGAATCAGTCATGTCACACTTCAATAGGCCAGCTATTCAAAGCCTCATAGTTTAACCCCCAGTTTGCAGTTCCTATGGCTTCCACTAGATGTCAACAGTCTTTAGAAAAAGGTTTGAAGCTTCAATCGTGAAAATCAAGTTCACGTCAAGTGTCCTGTTTTGGATTTTGCACGTAACAGGGAATGCGCGCACAGTTCTTTTTCTCTTCTATTCAGCAGGTTATATTCCGTCTGAAATATTATAGTGTATATTCATTTCAGGGTATCTGAGTATTGATTACAAATGCTGTTTGACTTGTTTCGACGAACTTTACCGGTACTTTTGGGATATCGTTTGTCTGCATGGATGAAAGCCTTTGGGCAGGTGGATTACTGAACAAAACGCGCCAACCAAACGGAGCTATATGGATATAAAGAGGAACTTTATCGAACAAAAGGACCTTTTATTGTGTAACCTGGACATTTGGGTATGCCATCAGAGGAAGATCATCAAAGGTAAGCAATTTATTTTATGCTATTTTTGAGTTTTGTGACACTTCTGCTGGTTATGTTATTATGCTAATTGAGTTTTTGAGTGGGGCGCTATCCTCAGACAATCAAATGTTCTGCTTTCGCCGTAAAGCCTTTTGGAAACTGACAATGCTGTTAGATTAACAAGAGTCTAAGCTTTTGAAGGGTGTGCAGCATTTGTATTTTCATGAATGTTTGAAATGAGTATTTTTGTAATTTGAATTTAGCTCTCTGCATTTCACCGGATGTTGTCAAAATCGATCCCGTTCACGGGATTGGATCCGTAACAGGTTAAGTGTTTTTTCTATACAGTTGTTGTTGTTGTTGTTCTGAACCCACTACACCCAAGTCGTTGTGATGACGTCAAGTTTTCATTTTCCACCTGCTCCCTGAAAGGTCTGTGCACGGTCCGCTGCCCAGCCCAACAGGGATATGAAATATTAAATAATAATGTACAGACAGACAGCAGTAGCCATAGCCCATAGCTGATAGTGATACAGTCGAGGTCAAAGCATTAACATGGACAGATTTCAACAAAAGTCATTACTGTCTGGATACACTGATTAATTTTCTCTTTCTTCTAGGTCTCGCCAGCCATCCAGGACACAGGAATGACTTTACTAGCCTAACTCGAGCCAAAAAGAGATTCTCAATCAAAGACAATTTTCATTTCTTTGTACAACAAAAATAGCCTTGTTCTATAGCCCAAAACCGAGGAAGCTTATGCTCTTGTCCAAAACCTACAGCATTCTACAACTAAACATTCCAGACCATTCCACAACTTGCCTACCTCAGCCTTCATTCCAGGTCTGATGAGCCAGTTTGCCAGTTTATATCATGTCAGCCATCTTGTCACTCAATCTCCCCCATCCTTTATAACTGCTGTCACTCAGGGACATAGCAGCAACAGCATCTCAGCCAGCCTCTTTCCTACTTCAACTTCAGAGGATTTCCTATTGGGTTGCAAATTAACACATTAACATCTACTTTGCCTTGTCATCTACAGAGCTAGAACAAAGATCTGACAACAGGAAGAGAATAGTGCAAAAGAAATTACATAATGCAGCCTAATGGACTAAATATTTTGGACAGGAAATTGGGAGATGGAGGAGATGGGGAGACGGTAGTATGGAGAGGAGAGAGAGAGAGGGGGCAGAGAAAGAGGAGAGGGAGGGAAGAGACAAAAGGAGAGAGAGTAAATGGAAGAGATAAAAAGAGGAGAGGAGAGAGGAAAAGAACAGGAGAGCACAGAAAGGAGAGGAGACAGGATAAAAAGAGGTAGAAAGCAGACAGAAAGGTAGAGGAGAGAGAGAAATAGGAGAGAGGGGTAGAGGAGCGAAAGAAATAGGAGAGAGAGGTAGAGGAGAATTAGAGCGAAGAAGTGTGAATTTTTCATTCGTGCTGACACATCACAATCTCTGATTCATCTAGAGAAAGGCATCAGCCAAACCACAACCCATCTCACAGCATTAACTCTATATTATTTTTATTTTAGATATATATCTATTATATATAGTACCAGTCAAAAGTTTGGACAAGGGTTTTTCTTTATTTTTACTATTTTCTACATTGTAGAATAATAGTGAAGACATCAAAACTATGAAATAACACATATGGAATCATGTAGTAACCAAAAAAGTGTTAAATACATCAAAATATATTTTATATTTGAGATTCTTCAAAGTAGCCACCCTTTGCTTTGATGACAGCTTTGCACACTCTTGGCATTCTCTCAACCAGGTTCATGAGGTAGTCACCTGGAATGCATTTCCATACTTTGTAGAACCTAAAATATATTTTGATTTGTTTAACACTTTTTTGGTTACTACATGATTCCATGTGTTATTTCATAGTTTTGGTGTCTTCACTGTTATTCTACAATGTAGAAAATAGTAAAAATAAAGAAGACCTTTGAATCAGTAGGTGTGTCCAAACTTTTGACTTGTACTGTATGTGATTCTCCTTTCTTCTCATCTACCAGGCCAGTCCTGTGGAGATGTGGGAAAAGATATGCCAGTAAATGCTACATCCACATTTGTGATGGGAAGTATAGATCACAGGAGGTTGGTGGAACTTTAATTGGGGAGGACAGGCTCATGGTAATGGTTTCTATGCGTTTGATGCCATTCCATTTACTTTGTTCCAGACATTACTATGAGCCGTCCTCCTCTCAGCAGCCTCCACTGGTTCAGATGTTCTGAGTATGCAAATGACTAGCTCTTCCACTCTTACTCTAGGGATATCAGGCGGTCGCTGGTTTCAACTGGAAACAAATCTACAAACTCACATGGCAGTGGTCAATGTGTATGCTTACCAAGGGCAGGATCGCTCAATCTTGAAAAATGCAACAAGAGAGTCCTCTGGATGATCCTCTAGATAAACTGCACAACAGACAAGTATCCTCCTATTATAGTGTCTTGACTCACGTCCCCTCACATTGGTGCCGCTGAGATGCACAAGGCCTAGGGTTGCAGATAACCAGAGCATGGGTTAACAGGGCTCTTACTGACCAGCAACAGCCCACAGGACTGAAAGACAACATGGAGAGGAAGAACATAAATAGAACAGTTTGTTCTGCTGTGTTTGAATCAATACTGCCTGCCAGGATCTGAGAAAACACAGCAGCAAGACCTGAAATCAAAGCTTTCCCACAGGGCTCACTCGTCACTTCAACATTGGCATGCTTTTGATGCTAATCTGATAGAGCAGCTGACGTAGAAATGAACAAAAGATTGAAGCCTGTTGTGAAGACAACTGATTGAGAGAAAACTAAAATTGGAAATAGATTTTTTCAAAATTCAAATCCAATTCTGCCTGTGTGGTATAGTGTGTTGCTTCTCAGGTTTCTTGCACAGGATTGGTGAACATGTTATACTGTCTACCGGGAACCAGACCCAAGTTTTTCAGACACAGTCCAAGACCCAGGCCTACACAGAAACACTGGTTTCACCAGCTGTGTGTAGCAGTCGACCATGTACCTGTCTGAGTAGGTTCCCACTGGACACACACTGGTTTAATCATGGTTGTTTCCACGTCATTTCAATGAAATTATGTTGAACCACGTGGAATAGACCTTTTGAATTGACCTCTGTGCCCAGTGGGTTAACTTCATGTGGCTGAGACTTGTCTTAATAATTTTTTTGGGGAAGAGAGAATGGATTGAAAAGAAGGCTCTACTCTAGCTGGTCATTAGCCAGGTATAAATGTTTAGTAAATATCTACCAATTTTCAATGAACTGATAAACTCATTAAAAATATGAATGGGTGCATGGGTGTGATTTGAAGCAATTAGGGATGTGGCAATTGGTTGGACTGAACACCAGCCTACATATGATGCCTCCCAAGGGATGGAGAGAGCATCTGTGTTGAGGGAAATACACAAACAAAACAATTAGGCCTCATCTGCGTTCTGATATATTCAAACTGCTGCCAGAAGGCCTGTCTGTATGGTGAAATAAGCAATTAAAACACCAAGAAAAGGATGGCGGTGAATGTATTAAACGTGTGCTTGGTTTTGTCTAAGCAAACAAACCCTGAGAAAATGTGTCAAGGTAAATCGAAACCAGCAAAACATGTCTGTAGCCTAAATGGTTCCTGAAAGTGTGCTCGCATTTAATTTGGTTTGATAGGGTTTTAAATGTGTCAACACATAATATTAACAGATGGGTAAAACATAATGAATATTTAATGTTTTTTGCAACAATGCTAAAGGGAGAAGCAGGTTCCTAATAGACGAAGCGACTCAACGGTCTGTAGAGGAATCTCTAAACGGTCCGTCCGCCTCGCCACCTGGTGTCATGACATCGCCCCATTTATGGCAATTGGATGGTCGACGCTCGATAAAGGCCTATAGCATACAGTGGAGAAAAAAACGTACCTATAATATAGGCTCAAATTGGTTAATAACAATAAAATAAAGAATACATACAATTGGTCACTCTTCCACGATGACAAACTAAAGAGGAACAAATGGGCGACATGTCGCTACTTGCCAGCTAGAGAGGGGTCGCTCATGAAGCCTCTGTGATGAGGCGAAGACGAGAAGCTGGGTGGCAAGAAGGCTGGGTAGCGCCGACGACAACCGGCATATTATATTATTCTCAATCAGAAAACCCAAGCTCACCCAGTTGCATTCACCCAAAAGTAACCAAAAACAAGACAAAACAAGGGTGTTCGAAAGAGATATCAAAATGTACCCGTAACTTATGTTTAATATAGAACAGCAGCCTAGCACATAAGGCACAGCCAAACAGCCTACCGAGCCACACCGGTCGAGGTGTGAATTAACGATCAGGGCGCGGTGCTCAATAATAAATAAAGAAAATATATGAATTACTCGTGCGTGTTGCAAAACAACCTCTTTTAAAAAAAATCTATTTATATTTACCTTAATAGGGAAAGTGAGTGTTCCGTCTTCTTTTTGGTCGGATAAATTCACGTGTTTGGACTTTCAGCTGGCAGCTTCCCTTGAACCCCGGATAGAAATAATAATCCCATTTGACAGCTGAGCTCCTCAGAAAGGTTTTACTTTTCGGCAGGGAACGCAAGCTTTCCTCTCGCCTCCTCCGAAGCCCTGCAGGACCGCTACTCTGCGCTCGTGTGTCGGGGGACCATCTCCGGTCGGGTAGCTTTAAACACTGCTGGTTCAAATCAATACCCTTTCTCCCCCCCTCCCTCTATCTATCTATCTATCTATCTATCTATCCTTTCCCTCTTCTCCTCTCTCTCGCTCGCTCTCTCACACACGATTCGGTCCCTCCCATGACGCCCTCCCATGACGTCGTGCAGTCAAGATCTCCAATAGCAACCGCATCCCTCTCCCTAGTCTTCCAAACCTTTCTGTTGTCTCAGTGGACCGCTGTCTGGTACTAAAGACACGGCTGCTGTTACTGGGGTATCATGTCTACTGTAGCACTTATGTTAAAATGGCTCTGCATGTCATGGACTAGATATGGATAAGAACAAGGGAGATATTCAGAACTTATTATCAAACTCATTAATCACAACTTATCAGAATCATTAGGGTTACATATGAGTAGCGAACATTTAAATTGCCTCCCCACTGCACATCATCCCCAGGTCGTTTTTTGCTAAAGTAGATCCTGTTGAACTATGAAAGATGCAGAGAACAATTGTTTTTATGGAATAGGATTTCCAGAATCAAATATCTAACACTCAAACCTATGAACATAGGCTATCACACTCATCATATAAAAATACACATTTCAAATGTCAAGGACCTTCCCTCAACCTGAAACACAGAGAAGAGCTACACGACATGACCAAAAGTATGTGAACACCTGTTCATCGAACATCTCATTACAAAACCATGTGCATTAATATGGAGTTGGTCCCCCCTTTGCTGCTATAACAGCCTCCACTCTTCTGGGAAGGCTTTCCACTAAATGTTGGAACATTGCTGCAGGGACTTGCTTCCATTCAGCCACAAGAGCATTAGTGAGATCGGGCAATGATGTTGGGCGATTAGGCCTGGCTCGCAGTCTGCGTTCCAATTCATTCCAAAGGTGTTCGTTGGGGTTGAGGTCAGGGCTTTGTGCAGGCCAGTCAACTGATCTCGACAAACCATTTCTGTATGGACCTCGCTTTGTGCACAGGGGCATTGTCATGCTAAGTGGGAAAGGGCCTTCCCCAAACTGTTGCTACAAAGTTGGAAGCATAGAATAGTCTAGAATGTCATTGTATGCTCTAGCATTAAGATTTCCCTTCCCTGGAACTAAGGGGCCTAGCTCAAACCATGAAAAACAGCCCCAGACCATTATTCCTCCTCCACCAAACTTTACAGTTGGCACAATGCATTGGGACCGTTAGCGTTCCGCTGGCAGGCGACAAACCCAGATTAGTCCGTCGGACTGCTAGATGATGAAGTGTGATTCATTACTCCAAAGAACGCATTTCCACTGTTCCAGAGTCCAATGGCGTTTGAGCTTTACACCACTCCAGCCGACGCTTGACATTGCGCACGGTGATCTTAGGCTAGTGTGTGGCTGCTCGGCCATGGAAACCCATTTCATGAAGCTCCGGACTAACAATTATGTTGCTTCCAGAGGCAATTTGGAACTTGGAAGAGAGTGTTGCAACCGAGGACTGGCGATTTTTACACGGCACACGCTTAAACATTTTGTGTGGCCTACCACTTCGCGGCTGAGCCGTTGCTGCTCCTAGATGTTTCCACTTCATAATAACAGCACTTACAGTTGACCAGGGCAGCTTTAGCAGGGCAGAAATTTTACAAACTGACTTTTTGGAAAGGTGGCATCCTATGATGGTGCCACGTTGAATGTCACTGAGCTCTTCAGTAAGGCAATTCTACTGTCAGTTTTGGTCTATGGGGATGGCATGGATGTGTGCTTGATTTTATATACCTGTCAGCAACAGGTGTGGCTGAAATAGATAATTCCACTAATTTGAAGGGGTGTCCAAATACTTTTGTATATAGTGTACTGCTCCTGATACTGTGCCAGAGGAGATGCAGAGAACCAGGTGGACGTTGACATGAAGCTCACATGACGGAGGCACGCCGTATGTTCACATGTGCACATGTGCATAACTGAAATCTCTCGCACACATGTGAACAGTAAAGGTTGGGTACGGCGTGCCTCCGTCACGTGAGCTTTTATATCAACGTCCACCTGGTTCTCTGCATCTCCTCAAACACGCACACACACACTGCCATGTCAGCAGAACTGACTCCTGAGATTTCAGTTCACAATGTGAGATGCGGTGCACACGTACATATTCAAACCTGCCCTGAAAAGAATCAACCCAGATGGCTTACTGGAACTGTACACACACACACATTCTCTCTCTCTGGTAGGGGATAGAATGTGGTATAGGGTTGGTTTTTGGACTAGGTCTCTCTGATTGAATATGACTATCTGAGCTACTATGGAAGAAGGATGCTGAGCAGCCCAGCTTCCTTTAGACAGATCACTTTCTAGTATTTCCTTTGTAACTACTGACACCAAGTGGCTGACAGGATGAGTACTGCTGTGGTTACCTCAGCTTTCCACAGTCTTGGGTTACATTACCTTCAGTAGTGCCTTGCAGATAAATATATTAAATCAAACAGATGCCATTTTAACCCTCTATGGCATAACTTTTTATTTTGGGGGGCCAAAAATATTTCACGCAATTTTTTGGGAGCTTGGGGGTCCCTGATAAAATATCTATAATAAAATTTGTCGCCCCCCCCAACCAGATATTGGTTTGTTGCCTCAGGGTAACGATGTGCTATGAGGGTACTGAAACATCAATGTTTTCTATAGTAGATATGATAAGTGGAATAAGGAAAACAAGCAATATATGCTTTAGAACAAGTTTTATTTAGACAAACATCAACCAGTTCCAACCAATCACAATTAGAAGCTTTAAAGTCAATATCAAACAATCAAATAAACAAACTACTACTAATTACAACTAACACCTCATGTATAAATGTTTCTCACATTTCATATAAACATACAGTTGAAGTCGGAAGTTTACATACACTTAGGTTGGAGTCATTAAAACTCATTTTTCAACCACTCCACAAATTTCTTGTTAACAAACTAAAGATTTGGCAAGTCGGTTAGAACATCTACTTTGTGCATGACAAGTAATTTTCCAAAAATTGTTTACAGACAGATTATTTCACTGTATCACAATTCCAGTGGCTCAGAAGTTTACATACACTAAATTGACTGTGCCTTTAAACAGCTTAGAAAATTCCGGAAAGTGATGTCATGGCTTTAGAAGCTTCTGATAGGCTAATTGACGTCATTAGAGTCAATTGGAGGTGTACCTGTGGATGTATTTCAAGGCCTACCTTCAAACTCAGTGCCTCTTTGCTTGACATCATGGGAAAATCAAAAGAAATCAGCCAAGACCTCAGAAAAAAGAATTGTAGACCTCCACAAGTCTGGTTCATCCTTGGGAGCAATTTCCAAACGCCTGAAGGTGCTACGTTCATCTGTACAAACAATAGTACGCAAGTATAAACACCATGGGACCACGCAGCCGTCATACCGCTCAGGAAGGAGACGTGTTCTGTCTCCTAGAGATGAACGTACTTTGGTGCGAAAAGTGAAAATCAATCCCAGAACAACAGCAAAGGACCTTGTGAAGATGCTGGAGGAAACGGGTACAAAAGTATCTATATCCACAGTAAAACGAGTCCTATATCGACATAACCTGAAAGGCCACTCAGCAAGGAAGAAGCCACTGCCCCAAAACCGCCATAAAAAAAGTCTGATTACGGTTTGCAACTGCACATGGGGACAAAGATCATACTTTTTGGAGAAATGTCCTCTGGTCTGATGAAACAAAAATATAACTGTTTGGCAATAATCACCATCGTTATGTTTGGAGGAAAAAGGGGGAGGCTTGGAAGCCGAAGAACACCATCCCAACCGTGAAGCACGGGGGTGGCAGCATCATGTTGTGGGGGTGCTTTGCTGCAGGAGGGACTGGTGCACTTCACAAAATAGATGGCATCATGAGGAAAGGAAAATTATGTGGATTTATTAAAGCAACATCTCAAGACATCAGTCAGGAACTTAAGCTTGGTCACAAATGGGTCTGATGGACAATGACCCCAAGCATACTTCCAAAGTTGTGGCAAAATGGCTGAAGGACAACAAAGTCAAGGTATTGGAGTGGCTATCACAATGCCCTGACCTCAATCCTATGGAAGATTTGTGTGCAGAACTGAAAAAGCATGTGCGAGCAAGGAGGCCTACAAACCTGACTCAGTTACACCCACTCTGTCAGGAGGAATGGGCCAAAATTCACCCAACTTATTGTGGGAAGCTTGTGGAAGGCTACCCGAAACGTTTGACCCAAGTTAAACAATTTAAAGGCAATGCTACCAAATACTAATTGAGTGTATGTAAACTTCTGACCCACTGGGAATGTGATGAAAGAAATAAAAGCTGAAATAAATCACTGACATTTCACATTCTTAAAATAAAGTGGTGATCTAACAGACCTAAAACTATAATTTCTACAGGGATTAAAAGTCAGGAATAGTGAAAAACTGAGTTTAAATGTATTTGGCTAAGGTGTATGTAAACTTCTGACTTCAACTGTATAAACCAACATCCAAATGACTGTGTGTGTGTCTGTGATGTGTGTGGAGGGGTTAGCCTATATGTGTGTGTGTGGTGTGTGTGGAGGGGTTAGCCTATATGTGTGAGTGTCTATGTCTGTGGTGTGTGTGGAGGGGTTAGCCTATATGTGTGAGTGTGTGTGTTTCAGTGTGTCTGAATGTGTGGGTTATTGTTTGAATCAGTGTTTCTCTTTTTGACAAAGCACACTCTGATTTCCAATTCTGTGTGGAACCTCAGGAAGCAATTTCTGGTGGATGTGAAACAGAGGTGGACATCACATTTCTGGCACTTGGCTTTTGGTGTACCTGTGCACCCTGGTACCTTGCATCTCCCCTTCTTTTCAGCCATAATCATCCAGTGGGCTGTGGCATCCAGGCGCACATCAGGGCCTGGAATTGGAGAGGATCCCTTTCTCCTCTGCTCCTCATACTCACTAGCAATTGTGGAACTGGGATGACCTTTCTTTGCGCTCCAGACGCTTTCCACTTTTGCATTGGCCTTCAGCGATGTATGACTTGAAGGTATACAGCTTCATTTGTCCTTCTTTCTCATGCCAGTGCTTTCACAATCTCTTCGGTAGAGCATCCAGGTGGTCACGGTGATCATATCCAGGAAGTGGAACACCAGTCGGTCGTACCACTTCTTTGATGTGATTTTGTTCCGGTACAGTGCAATCAGTGAGTCAAGCAGATCCACCCCACCCATATCCTTGTTGTATTCTTTCACCATAGCAGGGCATTGGTGATCATCTTTCGCTTGCGATCCCACCTGTCAACCTCATGGATTTTTGATGGCTCTTCTATTCAGGTTCATGGCTACTTGGGACACTCGGCAGACTTTGTTCCAAAACACGCGGGTGCCTGGTAAACCAAACAATGACATGTACACCATAATACCCAGGAACTGCTCAAATTTTTTTGTAGTCAGGTTAAGGGGCTTGTTTGCGTTACATTGTATCACATTTAGATTTGACTGCCCTACAATAACTTCCAGAATGTCTTCAGAGAAAACTGACCCCCAACTGACTCCTGACCTCCTAACTGCCGCTCAAACCTGATTCGGGGATCCACTCTTCCTGACACTCCTCAAGCTCACTGTCCTCACTGTCAGAGGGAATGACCCTAACTGCTCGATGTGCCTTCCGCCCATAAAATGTTGTCTCCATTTCCTGTAAGTATCAGTAGATAGTAAATACATTGACAATGGTCATAATTATGCATCTGTGCACATCTCCACACTTTAGCATGATATTGCCCAAACAAAAGTGGTCGAACTGCACAATGTTGCCCTGAGACAACAAACCAAAAAACAGTTTTAGTATATGAATAAAAAAAAGAAGTATTTAAACAATCAAACATACTTCTTTACATACTCATGCACCTATTTTTTTATATAAAGTTATTTCAATTTAAACATGTTAAAAAGTGATTTTATCTTACCAATAGGTGGCACTGTGTCCCATGCAGCTTTGCTTCCTGAAAGGACTGCTCCACCCCCAGACAAAAGGCCACACTCACTTCAGCCCCTTCATTTCATTGGACACAGACATGTCAGGTGCTATATATATATATATATATATATATATTATCTTTATCAAAAACAATTCAAGGGGTGGTGTGAGGTCCAAAAAGGTAGTTTGTTGCCTGAGGGCAACACCATGCCATAGAGGGCTAACATGTAGAGACGCTTATCCGCTCTACATATAAATGTACAAAGTGTATACCTATTGCCTATAAACAGAAAGGTTTAATCAGAGGTCTTATATACTGGTAGCCGTGATCGAATTTATTGTAGCCGTGATGGCAATGGGGACCCCATTGATTTTGTTAGTCACTCATATCATATTAACATTGCATAAGTCATCTCATATCTCATCTCACATCTCATTACTCATCTCATACGTATATGCTGTACTCAGTACCATCTACTGCATCTTGCCTATGCCGATCAGCCATCGCTCATCCATATATTTATATGTACATACTCGTATTCATTCCTTTACACTGTGTGTATAAGGTAGTTGTTGTGAATTTGTTAGATTACTTGTTAGATACTACTGCATGGTCGGAACTAGAAGCACAAGCATTTCGCTACACTCGCATTAACATCTGCTAACCACGTGTATGTGACAAATAAAATTTGATTTGATTGCAAAATGTGTATTATTGCAGGAAATTAGCTTTAAAACTGCAAAATGTTATCCCAATGCCAAAATGTGTAGAATTGCAGGAACTCAACTGTAAAACTACCCCCCAAAAATGTAAAGCAAACTATATGCATTTTATATTTTTTAGTCCCACTGCTGAGTTAGTGTTAGTGGCTAATTGTATACAGTAGCTAATAGGCTGTGTTTGTAGATTGACTGAGATGAAAGAACCTACAGCAACCAATATGATAATGGCTGGGGTCATTTTGCTGTGGTCTAAATAGTATTTGAGTTATGCTGTAAATGCTGTAAATGAGCTTAAACTTAAAATTTCTTAGATGAGATCCAATTCAATAATTGGACAGTCCTTATTGAACGAATTTCATTTGAATAGATCGCAACGCTGGGTGTCAGCAATAGGCCTATGGTTGAAACACCTTGCATACCACAGAGCTAGCTGCAGAATCTATTAGCATATTGTTTTCTCTGCTTTCAAAAGGGGGCCAGTTGTTGAATTGACCAGATAGGCCAATGGGCAGAAAAGGGGTCCGCCTATCCCAGTTCCTTCTGAGGGAGCAGGGAGTCAGGGATTGGGGGTTGTTTTTTTAGGCTGAGGTCTACTGACACTCCTGCGACCACTCTGAAGTTCACCCCATGACCTCTAACCTTTTAAAGAAAACTGAGACCAACTGAATTTAACAGTAACTGTTTAACGTTGAATAATAATCGTTAACATGAACAGCCATTAAAAGAGGGATAGCCCCATACGATAAAACTGTAGGCTATGGGAAGTGCTGAGTAAAACATGGCAGTATCAAAATGTGATCATCAATAATTTAAATAATTTTACAACAGGCTATTGGCTAGGGTCACAAATAGACATGACAAAATCAGTTCAACCAAGGACCAAACTCATTGTAGAGTGGTTTCCAGGATACGGTCCCTGCTAGTCATCCAGTGACCTGACTGACTGTGTGTATTACCTTACCATAAGCCTGTTTGCAGGGCAGAGACTGAGGCGAAAGACCCCTAAAATAGCAGTGGAAACGGTCCCATCTCCACCGCTGCCCCGCACTGACGTAGATTACACTCTATTTATATGCTGGGATCAAGATCAAGTTTCTGTTAGGCTTTTTTTTTTTCTCACCACATCTTCTGTAACTACAGACAGAGAAAGGGAGGGAGAGCAGAGAGCATGTTCTGTTTGTCACTTGAGGACAAAATATAATGGAATAAAATAATTTTTTGATACTGGAATAAAATATAATTTTGAAACATAATAGAAATGTAAAAGGGCAATCTAACACAAAAATCACAGGCATTAGTTACTACCCATAGTGAAGGTAGACTGTGGTGACAACCCAAATATGACACGCAGTGGAAAAGGGGCAGCTATCCTAGCGGTTAAGAGGGTTGGGCCAGTAAGCGAAAGGTCAAATCCCTGAGCAGACTAGGTAAAAAAATCTGCCGATGTGCCCTTGAGAAAGGCACTTAACTCTAATTGCTCCTGTAAGTGTCTCTGGATAAGAGTGTCTGTTAAATGACTAAAATGTAAAAAGAGTGGAGGGAGGGGAATAAATATGATTTTGACTAGACGGGATACAACTTTTGACACATTTTGTCATCAATTTGACAAAAGCTGTATCCCTTCAAGCCATTAACAATAAATAGAGCCAGGTGGCTTTCCTGAAAATATGACATGACCAATAAGAAATGCCTGGGACCCCTAACGACAGACTACAAATAGGGCCCAGAGTTTCAGGGCCAGGTCACGAAAAACTCCATGTCCCTAGAAAGAACCACACCAGCAGGGAAGGCCTAGGGCTCAAACTTGAACCCTTATCAGTTAAGCGTAGTCATCGGTCTTTAATAGGTAAGCTGCATAAGAACCCGTAGAGCAGGGAGGTATAGTGTGTTCTTCCATCAGGCCCATTTCAATCCATCTAAATATAAGGGCCTCCGTAATACGAGTGTTAGTCCGTCTAGCAGTCTGTTACATAACCACTCTGACCAGCCCTCTCTGAGCAGTGGGGTGGCCACTGGCCTGGCCAGCCATGTACATGCAACATAGGAAAAGGAACACAGTGAGAGGGTTAAAGGTGAGAGGAGATACAGTCTACTGCTAATGAAAACAATGGCTTGGGATTGTTGTAATAGTGTGATTTAAGCAGTTATCAGAAGTGATTAGAATGAATGTAACTGAATTGAGACTGGAGAACAGAACTGTATTGCATTAAACAGACTTTGCGCTTATCAGGAGTCAACTGCTCTACAACAATAGCCTAACACCTAAATGCACCCTATATATGAGAGAGAGAGAGAGAGCGAGAGAGATTCAAAGCATCCCCCAGCCAACACAAACACCCACTTGCTGCAGGGATACTGAATTTTATTCAAGTATCTCAACACAGTTTTGTTCTGAAGTTACCATCAGTTAAATGAATAAATCAGTTGTTGAGAGAGAGGCTCTGAGAGTCCATAGCCCAGATGTTGTAAAGTTACTCTTTAGGATTCAGAGGTTTTTTCAAAGTGCATTCAATCAGGTGGGTTTTTACATAGTGACAAACAGAAACAAATGAAAGCATGTATGATAAAAACAAGAGAACGCAAAACTGAGACTGTCCAAAAAAAAGAAAAAGAATAAGACTAACAGATGCAGTGTGTGATCCATTCCCATCACCTGCATCTGTGGGTAATAGTAGCAACTCTGGGTTCTGATATCAACAACGAGTGACTGCATAGATTCCATGGGCTGCAGATAGCTAGGCTTGAATAGATTACCTGATACTGGGATCAACAGTCCATAAACATTCAGTCAGGAGGAGATGGAGAGAAATCTCCATCTCTCCTTTCTCACAGTATCCAAGCTGTCCAGAGGGAGACTTCCAGAGATTGACCAAGCTGTAAAACGCGTTGCCCAGTCTAGACAGAGCTAAAGAAGAGATCTAGGCTAGAACACACTGTATTCTTATGGGAGTTCCCATGGTAGTCTGCACCCCACAGTTCTTAGGTGCTCCATTCATAGTAAGCTAGTTCAGTAAGATAAGGCTAACCTGTAAGATCACACATTTAGAGAACCGATATAAAGGCTAGAGTTTTGGCATAAAATGGTTTTCAAACACTCCTTCAAATGTCAAAGTAAAAGGCAGGGGATTAAATAATGCTCATTTGATGATAAAAATACATCGATACCAAGCAGCCAAGCACACCGTGTGTACTTTGTTTGTTCAAAGGATGCTTGTTGATAAACTTGCAAAGCAAGACAGATTTAACAAACAAGCTATCCTACTCACTCTTTAAGGCTCATGTCATGCAATATTTGATCATGTCCTATCCATTCCCACCTAAAAACAAGCCAGCACCCAATACATACAGGCACCGCCATACTGTTCTTTCTGTGAGCAGTCCTCCTTCTTATTGAGAAAAAAAGAAGAAAATGTAAAACAGAAATCATAAAAGCCTAAAATCAAGTCAAGGTTTTTTTCACCCACCTGAAAACAAATAGCAACCTAGCACTTAGAACGTGTCCATGTGTTAATAATAGGTCACAGTTAAGCCACAGTTAAGATGCTCCCAGTCTGTTGTCAGTATAATGTTTAGTGGCCGGGAGGATTATTGCTGTGATTTGGTCTGAATCTGAGACAGAGCTCACAGTCTGGAGTTAGGAGAGGCACAGAGAGAGGAGTAACCATAGGGAAGGGAGGTTGGCTTGGGTAAGGTGAGGATGAGGATGAGGGGAGTCAGGGGGACATGGGTGAAGTGGGGTGAAGATGATGGGGGTCATTGTTGAATGGTTTAAAAAGCGTCTGGGGCAAGGATGGGGACAGGGTGGGGATTATTAGCAAAGAGGGGGGTTTCAGTGCAGCTCAATAAACACCTCCATCTCCTCAGAGATGAGGCCCTTGTAGGGCAGTCTGTGCTTCTCAATGGTGCGTGCCGCCAGGCACTGCAGAGTGACGTAGTTGAGGGGGAAGAGGGCCGGGTGCCCGTTGCTCTGTTCGTCCAGCAGGTTGTACGCTGTCTTCCTCTGGGAGTTGGTGGCGTCGAAGTGTGCCCCCGCCCTCACCAGCAGCGCCATTATATCCGGGCAACCGTTGTTGGCGGCGATGTGCAGGGGCGTGTTGTTGTCACAGTCCCGAGAGTCCACGTCCGCCCCGCACTCCAGCAGCAGCGAGGCCACGGTCTGGGAGGGGAAGCGACCTACGGGGTAGCGGCCCACCGACGTGGTGTCCTTGTCCACGGCCATATGCAGGGGGGTGAAGCCGCTCCTCGCACGCGGGTTCAGCTTCAGGAGGCGGTACACTGTCTGCTTCTTCTGGTGTTCTTGCTCCACGGTGCACTCCAGCTTCTCCAGCAGGAACACCAGGTGGAGGATGATGGACAGGGCCTTAGTGAACTGGGGGGCTTCAGGGGGGTTGTCCCTCTGGGCCACCGCCCTCTCCACCTCCCTCACACTCTTCCCCAACACCCCCATCAGGTCGTGGAAGGTGACTCGCGTGGCCAGGGTGCCCTTGGCCCGGTCCTGCAGCACGAAGGAGAAGAGCTCGGCGAAGGACAAGAAGCTGCTGGCTGTCATGGGGCTGAGGGGGTCCAGGTTACTCTGCTGCATGTCCAGGGCGTACTTCCACAGGCTGATGCAGCGCTCAAAGTTGCCCGAGTCGGCGTAGACGGCCCCTCTGTAGCGGATGTAGTAGGAGGTGTCGGGGTGCGAGGGCCCCAGGATTCTCTCTCGGACCAGCAGGGCCTGCATCCGCATCTCGTCAGGGTCTGTGATCAGAGCCTCCAGCTCCTCTGCCGTGCTCACCTCACGGGCACAGTCATAGGCAGGGACAGGGGGACCCGGAGGGGGCTTGGCCAGGAGTCCCACCTTATCAGCTGGTTGTCTCAGCTCCATGGCTCTCCTCCAGTATCTCATGGCCCCCAGGAGGTCCCTCTTCTTATCCACAAAGGTGGCCCCCAGGAGTTCAAGAGCATCGATGCGTTCTTCTCGTGAGGAGTGGGGCTGGTGGGCGAGGTACTCCACGATGTTGGTGTGGCCCGTGACGCTGGCGGCCAGGAGAGGGGTCATGCCGTATCCGTCCCTCTCCATGCGGGCATTGCATTTCAGCAGCATCTTCATGATGTCCAGGCTACCGGACTCAGCGCAGTCGTGGAGTGCCGTGTTGCCTTTCACACTCTTGCGGTTGACATCGGCCCCACGCTCCAAGAGGAACTTGGCTATCTCTTTGTGGCCCTTGTAGCAGGAGATCATCAGGCAGGTGTGGCCATGGCGGTTGGCTACCTCCATATCGGCTCGGTGTTCCACCAGGTAGCGGACAATCTCCAGGTGGCCATCGAAGCAGGCAGCACGGAGGGGCGTTGAGTTGGTCAGCGTAGTGTTGTTGACAGAGGCACCGTGTTTGAGGAGTGTGCGGACGACAGGGAGGTGACCAGCCGCCGAGGCTGCCCATAGCGGGGGAGCCCCTTCAATCGTCTCGCCGTCAAAGTTCACCGAGCCTCCTAGTTCCACATTAGCTTTACAATGTTCAAGCAAATAGTCGGCAACCTCTAAGTGTCCGTATCGAGAGGCAATGAGGAGAGGGGTGCCTCCCTGCGTTTTCTCCTCGGCGAGAGCCTCCAACTCCTCTGGACTTTTGTTACTCAGCAACTTCTGGATAAGTTTCAGCTTACCATCTCTGGCCGCGTTGAAAACCGCCGTCGTGATATCCATTTTAACTTCTTTCGTCTATCTCACTGGCCATCAACCACCTAGCTACGTTTGTAGAAAATTAGGGAAGGGACTGTCTTTTCAAAATAATAAAATAAACCTTGTCCGTAGCTCGGTTTCTCCCTGGCATTTCTCTGCCATTTTAAGGCTGCTGTCAAGATGGCGTTTGTGTTCTTTGACAGATCTATGTTTACAATTTACGCTTAGCATCTTGGTTTATGTAGTCTTTGAGAAATAATTTCACAAAGGATGAAACGGCACTTTCCTACTGATTGGAAATATATTTCCCATGAACCCTTTCGTACGAGTGAACTCAGCGCTAGAGTGTTCAAAACGGGAAGTGCAGTTTTTAGGCGAACGTGTTCCTCGTTCACTAGAATGCATAAGTAACTTGCTTGTAAACGTATTTAAACTACAATCCCCAAGAACCCCGAAAGACAAAGGGCAGCCTCACCCTAAAACTCAAAACGAGTGGCATCACTTTTCATTTTACAGAATAAATATTAATGGTACTGTATTTCTGTCGTCTACCGTTTAGACGGAACATATCTCTCACATCTACACTGATACAAAAATACTTTTAATTAGGGAATATAGTCTGTCTTGTGCTGTCTGTCAGCTATGCCTGCCGAGAGTAGCTAATTAGGTGCTGTCCAAGGTACTGAATTGTTATTTGGCGTAGGCCTATGTAGGTGTGGACTCCTTCACATAAACTAGGCCAATACAGATCATTCCCAAATAATATATATTTTTCATTAAACATGCAAATACTATTTTTAAAATACCATCAATCTATGAAGCATTGTGGCATAGCTTGGGTCTTCATTGAATGATGTGTGAGTAGTAGATCCATAGGCGGCACTATAGTCTATTGAAATCAAATAACAGTGGATGTATTGCAGATATACACTGAATTTACAAACATTAGGAGCACTAGAACAGCCTCAATTCGTCAAGGAATGGACTTTACCAAGGTGTCGAAGGCGTTCCACAGGAATGCTGGCCTATGTTGACTCTAATGCTTTCCGCAGTTGTGTCAAGTTGGCTAGATGTCTTTTGCGTGGTGGACCATTCTTGATACACATGAGAAACTGTTGAGTGTGAAAAACAAAGCAGCGTTGCAGTTCTTGACACACTCTGGCACCTACTACCATACCCCGTTCAAAGGCACTGAAATATTTGGTCTTGCTCATTCACCCTCTGAATGGCACACGTACACAAAGTCTCAAGGCTTAAACATCTTTCTTTACTCTGTCTCCACCCTTTCATCTACACTGACTGAAGTGGATTTAAGAAATTACATCAATAAGGGATCATAGCTTTCACCTGGATTCACCTGGTCAGTCTATGTCATGGAAAGAGCAGGAGTTCCTAATGTTTTTCAAGCTCAGTGTAGGTTGTTGGCTATTACCATAGGCTACTTAAACTGGTAGATAGCAAACAGCAGAGGGCAGCAGAAACTCATATTTATTCACTGCTGGGGTTAAGAATCACTGGAGACAGGATTTTGAGATGTTAAGGTACTATTAGAATATTTTATTGTAAAATTGAAAAAGTACAGAGAGAAAAAGCCCCAGTAAGCATTCTGTATCATTCATATCTGAAGAAAAAAAACATGAAATAAAAATAATAAATACAAGGAAAAGTAATAAATATGACATAATAAATAAGCAAATAAATTAAAGCGTATGAACATTATAATTGTCAAAGCAGCAAGTATAAGAGAGACATGAGCAGGATAAGAGAGCTGTGGTTTCTCAGACATCATCATGTCCCCTTCTCCCCTCGGTATTACCCACAACTCTCCTAATCCCCATCTCTCAATCATCTATACATTTTGTATATTGTGCTAAGAAACCGCTGAAGTAAGACACAATCTTCAAATGCCAGCCCCAGCCACCACCACTATCTCCACTATCACCCCTACCCTTCTCTATCCCTCCCCCAACCATCGCCCCATTACCTGAAAAGATTTGTGTGCTGACTAGATTATGGAATTAAACAGATCTCCTTATTTACATCAAGCTATATTCTCCTTTCCCACGGCATTCAAAACATAGTACAGAATCATCCAGTCTCATTCATGAGAATGGCATGACCCACCCCCCCACATCATCCAAGTCCCCTTATTGTCCAAATCCCCAAGCCTCCGGTTGAGTAGTAAGGATGGATGTAGGTGGATTTTGGCAGTAAACACACAAAAACTCATAATAAATCTTCAAATGAAAATAGAAGTCTTGTTTTTTTATATACACATCACCTTATAGAGGTAGTGCAGTAGGAATGCTAAGTATACATGTAGTCATTTGATTGAAAGTAACATGGCTTCATTCAGGTAGTAGTTAATAAACGCATGTAGAAAAAATCTTTATATACCCCAACCCCCAAAAAGAATATAACCCCAGAACCTGAATAAAACATAGAAATATACACATAGATTTCCAACCATCTGCTTGGCAATAATTACATTAATTTAGCCTTCAGGATACTGCTTTATATTTATAGGATTAGCAAAGGTCAAAGGACCTGTCAAGTTACTGTAGTGCACTGCTTGTCTCTTAGTGCAACTAGGAGTACTGCTATTACCTCAGGATCTGGATCAGACATCAAGACTGACTTTATTCCTGCATCAGTCGCAGGCCAAGCTCTGCTTACCATAGAAATATAATTCCTAGAAGGGTTTTTGACCCTCAGACCAAAGCAATTTGACTGCTCCCCCTCACTAATAATTATATTACCACGCTGCTAACAGTGTTGAGAGGCTGCTGGTCGGTAAACTTTTCACAGAGGCATGCATCATTAAGCCGACAGTGTTGTCTTAACAGTCAATATAGGAATTTAACTTCTGTCCTATAGAGAAATTCTATTATCCAGTTCAACTGACAAGCGATTGAAATGGAGTTGTCCCTTGACTCTAAACAAAACGTCCCGTTTCTTCCTTTGAATACATCTCTGTGAGGAAACAGCATGCGGATACAAGAGAATACAAGGCTGGCAGTTAATAAGAAGTAAGCTAGATTTTGGCAATGATTAAAACCCGTGAAAATAAATCAATGTATAATACACATCTTGAATATAAATGTTCATTGGTATACCCATATGTCCAGTTGGTTTATGATTCTGTGCACAGTGAATAAACTAATATCAATAAAACTAAAATAGCTACTTCAGATTTATCTCTCAGCTGCCAACTGGCCTGGAATGTTACAAGATAATTACATTTATATATTAGAATTCATAGATAGATTAAACATTATTTGGCAACTTCACTTATGATATGATTGATAATATCTTCTGCTATTTCAAGATGACAAACAAATTAATTCTATGTTGGTCCTTATGTCCAGCCCCACAGCATGGTCGACAGACAGTGCTCACCATATAGGATAGAAGTGGAGAGGACATTCCAACTCACAGCAATAGTCAGTGATATTTGGAGCAGTAGCCATGTTCAGTGTATCATTAGGAATGTTCTGTGAAACGTGCTATTCTGTGTATCTCTCAGGAGATATTGGGTCAGGAATTGTCTGTAAGTAAATTGGCAATAACATTCACTAGGAGATAGTGAAAATATGTTTCACTCTTGAAGATGTGATGATGACCAAAAATGAAAGAAAAAGAGAGAAACCACCCTCCCTCACCGCTGCATTCTAGAGTGTCTCTTGGAATCGTCACCGCTGCATTCTAGAGTGTCTCTTGGAATTGTCACCGCTGCATTCTAGAGTGTCTCCTGGAATCGTCACCGCTGCCTTCTAGAGTGTCTCTTGGAATCGTCACCGCTACATTCTAGAGTGTTTTTTTATGTTCCTCTGTCGGTTTCTAGTGTTCCCTGAGGGAAGTACTGTGACAATGTTCCCAACCTGTCCTACACAGCACAATGAATGACTAGTGCTCACAATTGGACCTAGTATAGCCCTTTAAAAGCCAATTTGACGTTTTCTCCCAATAAAGTAGTGTCTGCGCTCTCTGTCTAAAATGTAATGGTTGTCGGACGGTGTCAGACTCAATTGTATCAAACGTCTTTCTACTCTAACTCTGCATCTCTGTGCTGCTGTTGATGACGCCTCCCCTGACAAGTTTACTGTCCGGATTTAACCAGACCTGCTTTTCCCAAGTTTGTGTAGTCCAGGGATGTCAAACATACGGCCTGCGGGCGGATCCGGCCCACGAAGGGGTCCAATCTGGCGTGTGGGTGGTTTGAGTCAAAAACAATATTGTTTTAGTTTTTTGTGTGTAGGAAAAGCAAACTCAATATACTTTGTCCAGCTAGCTAATAATCACCCAAATGAAAGCTAGACAGTCAGGGAGCAACGAAAATTCCCAAAACGATGGATAGAGGACAATTTATTGCAAATGTAGACGGCGAGGAAATATAAGCAATTTTCACTGCGGCCCTCCGGACCTCGTTGAAGACTGAATGCGGCCACATCGCAAAATTAGTTTGACACCCCTGTTATACAATGATAAAATAGCTTGTGCCATAAACAAATTCTAACTTGTGCCATACTAGTGTTTCTCTGTTACGATACGGGGGACGGTAAGGGGGAGGTGTTTTTCATGAGAATGTGACCTGACCAGGAACCCAATGCACGAAGTCTACTGGCTAAACAAAGTGGACACACAGATCTTGGATCAGCTGTCCCTCCCCAAACATGACATATACTTTATGTATTAGATATACTCTAATAACATTACACTATACATGTACAGTATCGTATAAGTCATTCTACTCCACACCTGACATCGTGTTTTTAACCCCTGACCCGAGACCTGCAGTTAGCTTCTGAAGCGGTAAAGATCCAATAGGCAGAATAGAATGAAGTTGGATGACATAGCCCCTACAGACTGATCTGAGGACAGTTGAGTATTTTCTTCCTAATGCTTAATGGGGCAGAGGAGCATCCTGCACTGTGGTAAAAGAAAATAGTCATAGTACATACTCTGCTGTTCTATGGTGCATGCAATGATATCAGAGGGGAAAAACACGTTACTTCACTGTTTGAAGTAACATGTTTGTTGTTGTAATATTGCAAGCGGACGTGGCAGTTTCATCACAACGGATTCCAGCTTTAAGGTTAATATTCAGGTAAAGTGAGCTAATCCTAGATCTGTGCCTATGGGCAACTTTGAATAGAACAGAGGCTCAGAGTGGTTGCTGCACAGAGGGAGACAGAACTCAAAGAGTTCAAGGATCAAACTGAGCGCCCAAAGATGAAGTGTATCAGCAAACAGATGATAAGAGGTGGTTTTCAACAAAACAACTGCTCCATTATGTATTCCAGCCCACAGAAAGAGCTTGCGGCAACATTCTCCCTCACTAACCTCTCCAACTGACTGCTACATGATCCAATTCCACATTTCCATACTGCTTAGTAGTCAGCTGTACAGTGTAATCCAATGCTGACCTAAAGAACCTTTCTGTCACTGTTATGTATTAAACTACAGTAGAATACTGCATTTAAAGTATTTTTGATTGTTAGTTTGCACTAAATTAAGCAGTATACTGTTATTGTATTATGATTGTTAGTATTTTGTACATGACTGTTAAAGAGAAAAACATTTGGTCCTCCGATCCCAAGGGGGTGCAGTTCGCTTGGTTGCTATGGAAACTTGAGAAAGTTGCAAGCTTGGGACTCACAGAGAAAGGATAAAGAGGAGAGAGAGAAAGAGAGACAGAGAAAGTGCGAGAGAGAGAAAGAAAGAAAAATATAATTAATCTCTTCCCAGATATACTGGGCATCCTCAGATCAAGTTTGAACCCTTATTCATCAATACATGGTAGGAAAAACCTGAAGTCTCTTGTTCACTATGCTCTTTGAGTCAGAAATCCATATCCTTTTTAACATTGCTTGTTAGTCTGCTTGTGGTGTTCTTATTCACTACCAAGCCTCCAAAGATGCTGAATTGTTCAAAGTTATTTCTGTTTGTATCAACAACAAAAAAAATATGTCTTGTTCCATCCCATTGCTCTCTGTCTGTAATGCCAAACTTCTTTCACTGCTGCAGAGCTGCGAGTCCTGTCCTCTCCCAGTCAGATATGTTTGAAGATGAAAGCATATCTCTTCCCAACTCCCATATGAAGTCTATTTTCCATTGTTTTAAAAACAGAATAACCTTTGAGTTTGCTCCTTCACGAAATGTCTTATTCCATCAAAGACGTCCTCCATACTTCTGTTTTAACCTTAAGGGGGGAGGGTGGGAAGGGGGAGAGAGTGAGAGGAAGAGAAAGGAAGAGGGGGGAAGCGGAAAGATGGGAGAGAGAGAAATACCAATAATGAGAGAGAGAGAGAGAGGGATTGGGAGAGAGGGAAAGAGAAACGCTAGAATCTGATTCGTGACACTAGTGTGAAGTGTAACTTTGTTGTACAGTTTTTGATCAACATAGACAGCTCAGGGTGAAACAGCATCGATAAAAACACTAATAACTTCATTATATTATCTATAATAGTAGACACAGGTTTTACCTGTGCTGGGGGGTGTCAGTAGGGACGGCTGGCGTCTTTGGGACGTTTCAACTGCACCTTTAGTCTCTTCATGCCGATCTGGAAACCATTCATAGCCTGGATGGCAGCCTGGGCACTGCCCGGGTTATCAAAGCTCACAAAGCCTGCATACATACAGACACAGAAAGATGCTCTGTATAGTTGGTGGTAGCGTCAATCACCTAGGCGCTGGTTGTGTTTGGTTAGAAACAATTGTCACTCACCAAAACACTTGCTCTGATTGGTGGCTCTGTCCATGAATACCTTGGAGGAGATGACATTGCCGAAAGGCAGGAACATCTGCATCAGCTCGTTATCCCCAAACTCCTGGGGCAGGTGGTAGATGAACAGGTTACAGCCCTCTGGTCCTGGAACACACACGGGCATGGATATATATATATATATATATATATATATATATATATATACA
>QNTS01000305.1:118082-132117 GCA_003317085.1 Hucho hucho
GCTAATGCCATGGAATCTAGAGTATTCAACCCAACAACCCTAGCTAATGCCATGGAATCTAGAGTATTCCACCCAACAACCCTAGCTAATGCCATGGAAACTAGAGTATTCAACCCAACAACCCTTGCTAATGCCATGGAATCTAGAGTATTCAAGCCAACAACCCTAGCTAATGCCATGGAATCTACAGAATCCACTACAGCTGATGAAGTAATAGAAAGAGTATAAGAAAGAATGGTTCCTATACCTTTGCTGTTTCCGTCAGGACCTCTTAGCACGGTGCACTCCTCGATGGCACCGTAGGGCTCAAAGAGGCGATACACGTCCTCCTCAGTCTGCTGCTTATTCAGCATCCCCACAAACAGCTTCCTGTCCTCTGGAGGGACAACAGGAAGGACAGTATGTTTAGAGTCCCAGCCATACATACCGTAGTCTGTACTGTATATTATAAGAAGCAGAGGACAGGAAAAAAGTAGAGAATGAAAGGAGACCAGGAGAAAGAAGGAGAGGAGAGAAACTATTTGAGAGGAGGGAAGGAAAGGGGACTAGGAGAAGGAAGGAGAGGAGAGAAACTAGATGAGAGGAGGGAAGGAAAGTAGACTAGGAGAAGAATGAGCGGAGAGAAACTAAATGAGCGGAGGGAAGGAAAGGAGACGTGCAGTGGGAAAGAAGAGAAGGAGAGGGGAGGAAGGAAGGGAGAGTGGGAAACTGAAGTGTACAGGGACCCAGTGTATTTGTTTGCTCAATTGCAGCAGCAATAGAGCAAGACTGCTCTCTGTAAAGCTTTATACTGTCACAGGGTTATAGGCTAGAGGGATGCCTGCCAACCACAGCCTGCCTTGCTATACACACACACACACACACACACACACACACACACACACTTATATACATAGACTATACACACACATATATACATAGACTATACACACACAAATACATAGACAATATACACACACACACACACACATACTTATATACATAGACTATACACACACATATTTACATAGACTATGCATGCACACACACACCCACACACATATATACATAGACTATACCCCCCCACACACACACACACACACATAGACTATACCCCCCCCCTCCACACACACACACACACATAGACTATACACACACACACATATATACATAGACTACACACACACACAATGCAGAATACTTGGCACACACATTAATTTACTTTCATATTTATTCAGCTGATACACCCAACATTTCAGCTTATAGCCTTTGTCATGTGTGGGGGTGGCAGACACGTGTGTGTGTGGTGTGTTGGAGGTCGAAGGGTATTTGTTATTGGCGAAAGGGGGGGGAGGCGGTGGGAGTTTGTGCGTGCGTCTGTGTGTGTGTGTGGTAGGAGATGCTGGTTGGAATTGGGGTACATGAAAGAGGAAGCATGCTGCGACGCTGTGCTTTGTGTTTTTGTGATGACTTCAGGGATCTGTGTTATCAGACCCACAGAAAGTGATGGGCTGGCACATTAAAGTTTGAAGTGCGAACAAGCTCACACACACACACACTAGTGTGACATCTTCCGTCATCTCACTCCTATGCTGCTATCAGCACCCATGCTGATTTCACTGAATTCATAAATCAGACTCAATAGAGAGAAGCATTGACACACGCATACTGGTTGTGGCAGTGTGTTGCAGCAGGAGTGTGAACTGTGAAGCTGACACATACACACCCAGTGTAGTGTGTTGCATCAGTAATGTAAATCACACTGAGGGTCTATGTGATCAGACCAGAGTAGAGAGCTACTGGAGGCTAGTCTCTCACTTGGGCTCCTGAGTGGTGCAGCGGTCTAAGGCACTGCATCTCTGTGCTAGAGGTGTCACTACAGACACCCTGGTTCAAATCCATGCTGTATCACAACCGGATGTGATTGGGAGTCCCATAGTGCAGTGCACAATTGGCCCAGTGTCCTCCGGGTTTGGCCGGTGTAGGCTGTCATTGTAAATAAGAATTTGTTCTTCACTGACTTGACTAGTTCAATAAAGGTACAATAATAAATAAAACAACAATTCTACAAAGATGTCAACTCTATTACAGATAGGAGGATCAGTCTCTCTCCATCCCCTCTTTTCTCTCTCTCTATCCCCTCTCTCTCTCTGTCTTTTTCTCTCTCTCTCCCTCCCTCTGTCTCCCTTTCCCTCTCTTTCTTTCTCTCTCTGTCCCCCTCTCTCCCTCTCCTTCCCTCTCTCCCCCTCTCTCTCTCCCTCTCTCGCTCACTCCCTCTCGCTTTGTCTCTTTCTCTCTCCCTCTCTCTGCCCCCCCCTCTCTCTCTCTGTCTCTTTCTCTCTCTTTCTCCCTCTTTCTCGCTAGCTCCTTCCTTCTCTCTCTTTCTCCTTCTCTCTCCTTCTCTCTCTGTCTCCCTCTTTTTCTCTCACTCGCTCTCGCTCTCTCTCTGTCTCTCTTCCTCTCTCTCTGTCTGTCTCTTTCTCTCTCTCTCTCTGTCTGTCTCTTTCTCCGTCTGTCTCTATTGCTATGTGTAGTAATATTGTTCTGTCCCTGATTTTCTCTCTTTCACTGCATCCCTTTCTCTCTCTATGATAAACATACTGTATGCAGTAAACAGGATACTCTATGATAAACATACTGTATGCAGTAAACAGGATACTCTATGATAAACATACTGTATGCAGTAAACAGGATAATATGCCCCTCATCACGCCACTGCAATCATTAGCTGCTTCTCATCAATTCATTTATTAAATGCTTTACTAGTAAATCCAGGCCCTTGGGGGTCTGGGCAGTGTGTTTGTGTATGTGTGTGTACGTAAGTGTGTGTGTGTGTATCTTTTTGTGTGTTTGTGTGTGTGTGTATGTTCTCGCCCGCTCTGTCCTAGAAACTAAAAACAGACTGTGAGATGCTCCTCTCCCCAACCAGAGCTCAGAGAGCATCAGAGAGCATCAGAGAGCATCAGATGAGTGTAGAGAACAGGATGAAAGATTAATACGTACAATTCAAGTCAGATCATCCACTCACCCCTCCCTCTATCACCACATTGACACACGCACACACACACGTTTTACCCTCCCCCTCTCCTGCTGACTCCCCCCAAAAGCACAATCCAAGTGAGATCTTCCACTTTCTAGCCCTCCCTTCCTCATATTCACTCCCCTTCCATTGCCCTACAAAGCCTTCACACACACACAAACACTGTCGACTCCCACTCTCTCCCCAATCTCTTTTTATTAATGTGTGTGGGTGTGTATATACGCTTGCATGTGTGTGCATGTGTTCAAGTGTGAGTGTATGTGTGTGTGTCACGACTTCGACTGAAGTCGGTTCCCCTCCTCGTTCGGGTGGCATTCGGCGGTCGACGTCACTGGTGTTCTAATCATCACCGATCTACTTTTCATTTTCCATTTGTCTTGTCTTGTTTTTCACACACCTGGTTTGCATTCCCCATCATTATCTGTTGTGTATTTACCCTCTGGTTTCCCCCCATGTCCTTGTGTGTGATTGTTTATTGTGAAGCCGTTTCTTTCCGGCTGGTGCATTTATTATTATGCCTCTCCTGTTTTGCGTTTGGCATGTTTATCTGTATTTACGCGTTTTGCATGTAATTTTGTTTGAGTAAAGGTTTTTGCTTACTCAGTACTGTTCTCCTGCGCCTGACTTTATGCACTAGCTACACAAGAGCCTGACAGTGTGTTTTCATCTCCACACCAGGCTTAGGGCCATCTGGTATCAGTGTTGAGGCCAGGGAGAGTAGTCCCTGGTCCAGAGGCCTGGGAGAAACTGATTACCCTGGAGGAGAGAGGGAACCAAACAGGAGCAGAATAAAAGAGCTTCTAAAGGCCTAACCTCCATGAATCTCTCATCTCTCTCATGTCTCCTACAGCATCTGGGTGTGATATTAAGTCTAGAAAACTACTGGAAAAACTTCTGGAAAAACTAGTGGGATGAGTAACCTTAGGGGAACCTCAATTGCATTTTCTTGATTCCTTGCTTCCTCTCTCCTCGCCTCCTCAAAATCCATTGGATGAGGTCAGAGGTCCCTCCCCTCTTATCTAATGGGAATCAAGAGAGGAATCAAGGAAATGCAGCTGAGATTCTCCCCTGAGATCTGTCTCAGCAAACACCTAGGCTTCAGTTCAGTGGGCTAATGCAGGCGTTCAGTACAGGTAGGTAAGGCAGTTAGGCACTATCATGTATGACATGTATACTCAGGTACTGATTAATTAAGGAATAGTTTGTGCTAATTCAGAACTAGTGCGTCAATTTCTCTGCCAAGGAAGATCAAGCACCACATCTTAAAATCATTATGAAAAGTAGCAAAAAACATCTGATGTTTGAGTTGCTTGCAGTGCTTTCTTAGATGTGTTATAAGCAACAAACTTAATTCCCACTGCAAATACCAACCGGAGCATTCCCATAAATGTCTCCTGGGTTAAAATGTGTTTGGAATGTGTTTGGAGTGTGGGGAACACATCAAAAAGAGATGGGGATGCTGTGAGTGTATGTGTGTGCTTGCATGCATGGGTGCGTGCGTGTGTTTGTGCATGTGTGTGTCTGTGCACGTAAGTGCACATGTGTGTGTATGTGTGTTTGTGTTGTGGCCTGAGGCTGGTTGGTATCTAAGGGCTGTGGTGTAGCAGTAAACACCTTGCCCTCCATCTCTCTGACGGTGTGGAACCACAGCAGTCTGTCTGCTGCTGCCAGGTATTATCAGAACAGTTGAACTTCTGGGGTAAAATAAGTTAAAAAGTTAAGAAACAAGTTCAAAGTCACTTTGCATTGGTGGAGGACAAGTTGTACATGCAAAACAGGTGCATTGGTTGTGATAATGGTCAAATCACTTTTGTAAGTAGTTCTCTGAATGATCTGAAAATATATGCACACAACCATTTAAGACCATGGAAAACAACCATCTAAGACCATGGAAAACAACCTTCTAAGACCATGGAAAACAACCACCTAAGACAATGTAAAACAACCATCTAAGACCATGTAAAACAACCATCTAAGACCATGGAAAACAACCTTCTAAGACCATGTAAAACAACCATCTAAGACCATGTAAAACAACCATCTAAGACCATGGAAAACAACCATCTAAGACCATGGAAAACAACCATCTAAGACCATGGAAAACAACCATCTAAGACCATGGAAAACAACCATCTAAGACAATGGAAAACAACCATCTAAGACCATGTAAAACAACCATCTAAGACCATGGAAAACAACCATCTATGGCCTGTGTGGTACTGATACAAATCCTATGGAATTTCCTCTACCCCTTCCATCTGGTGTACTCATTGTAGCACTTTACATATCTCTAAGGTTTCGTAACCACCCCCAGCGAATTAATCAAGAACAACTATACTCAATGCAGATACACATCTCATCTCACCATATTTCATATGGATGGTGGATGGGAACTCAACAACGTCTCAAAATTACGCCCCCCTAACAACNGGGGGGGGGGGGGGGGGGGGGGGGGTTGGGGTACCCCTGCCTTAGATCAAAGGCTCCACACGGGTGTACACACTCCCTTTAAATGAGATTAGAAAGGTGCAGGGTTAGGAATATATCTGTTCATATGAATATGAATATCCAACCTGAGGGGAGAGATAGAAGATACGAAAGTACATGGTGAGACTGCAATGTGTGGCTTTGTGCTTTCTCACACACACACACACACACACACACACACACACACACACACACTCACACACATTCAAACACTCACTGAGTGCCCAGAAACTCAGGAAAAGGGTAGGCTATAGAACACAGAACAATGTTAATGTGTGACACAATAAACCAACACATCACAAGTGTCTGCTGACGGGAGGACGGCTCATAATAATGGCTGGAATGGAGCAAATGGAATGGTAACAACCACATGTGTTTGATACCATTCCATGTATTCCGTTCCAGCCATTACTGTGAGCCGTCCTCCCCAATTGAGGTGCATCCATCCGCCTGTTCCACACATTGATGTCAATGAGTATATGGGCAACTTTGCCTTCAGAAAGTATTCATACCCCTTGACTTTTTCCACATTTTGTTGTGTGTTGTCCACACTTTCAAATATCTGTAAGGTCCCTCAGTCGAGCAGTGAATTTCAAACACAGATTCCACCACAAAGACCAGGAAGGTTTTTCAATGCCTCGCAAAGAAGAGCACCTATTGGTAGAGGGGTAAAAATAAAAAAGCAGACATTGAATATCTCTTTGAGCATGGTGAAGTTATTAATTACACTTTGGATGGTGTATCAATACACCCAGTCACTACAAAGATACAGGCGTCCTTCCTAACTCAGAGAGGAAGTAAACTTCTCAGGGATTTCACTATGAGGCCAATGGTGACTTTAAAGCAACTACAGAGTTAAATGGTTGTGATAAGAGACAACTGAGAATGGATCAACAACATTGTAGTTCCTCCACAATACTAACCTAACTGACAGAGAGAGAAGAAGAAAGCCTGTACAGACTAAAAATATTCCAAACATGCATCCTGTTTTCAATAAGGCACTAAAGTAAAACTGCCAACAATGTGGCAAAGAAATAAACTTGATGTGCTGAATAATACGTGTTATGTTTGGGGCAAGTCCAACACATCACTACCACTCTTCATATTTTCAAGCATGGAGGTGGCTGCATCATGTTACGGGTATGCTTGTAATCGTTAAGGACTGGGGGGGTTTTCAGGATAGAAGAGAAATGGAATGTAGCTAAGCGCAGGCAAAATCCACCAGACACTTGGAGATGAATGCACCTTTCAGCAAGACAATAACCTAAAGCACAAGGCCCCATATACAGTGGAGTTGCTTACCAAGATGACATTGAATGTTCCTGAGTGGCCTAGTTACAGTTTTGACTTAAATCGTCTTGATAATCTATGGCAAGACTTGAAAAATCTAATCAAATCAAATTGTATTAGTCACATGCGCCGAATACAACAGGTGTAGACCTTACAATGAAATGCTTACTTACGAGCCCCTAACCAACAATGCAGTTTAAAAACATACGGATAAGAATAAGAAATAAAAGTAACAAGTAATTAAATAGCAGCAGTAAAATAACAATAGCGAGACTATATACAGGGGGGTACCGGTACAAAGTCAATGTGCGGGGGCACCGGTTAGTTGAGGTAATATGTAAATAGTCTGGGTAGCCATTTGATTAGATGTTCAGGAGTCTTATGGCTTGGGGGTAGAAGCTGTTTAGAAGCCTCTTGGACCTAGACTAGGCGCTCCGGTACTGCTTGCCATGCGGTAGCAGAGAGAACAGTCTATGACTAGGGTAGCTGGAGTCTTTGACAATTTTTAGGGCCTTCCTCTGACACCGCCTGGTATAGAGGTTCTGGATGGCAGGAAGCTTGGCCCCAGTAATGTACTGGGCCGTTCGCACTACCCTCTGTAGTGCCTTGCGGTCGGAGGCCAAGCAGTTGCCATACCAGGCAGTGATGCAACCAGATGGATGTCTAGCAATGATCAACAACCAACTTGACAGAAGTTGAAGAATTAAAAAAAATAATGTGCAAATATTTTACAATCCAGGTGTGAAAAGCTCTTAGAGACTCACAGCTGTAATCACTGCCAAAGGTGATTCTAACATGCATTCACTCAGAGGTGTGAATACTTATGTAAATTAGATATTTCCGTATTTCATTTTCAATACATTTGCTACAAAAAATGTTTTTACTTTGTCATTATGGGGTATTGTGTGTAGACGGGTGAGAGAGATTTTTTATTTATTTAATCAAATTATAATTCAGGCTGTACCACAACAAAATGTGGAATAAGTCAAGGGGTATGAATACTTTCTGACGACACTGTATTGTATTGGCCAGTGAGAGCCACCGGTCAGCCATATTGACACTCCCCAGTTGGAGCAGTCCTCCATAGGAATGAATGGAATTCTACACTATTTCAATTAAATGTGTGGAGGACAAAATTATATGTATTTAAGTATTTTGTTGTTGTAGAGGGGACTTTGTTGAGGAGTTTAATGCTTGTCTGCATGTCAACCCCAATACATATTAATGTCATCGTCAACAAACAACTGCATTACAGTTAAAGAACGACTTTGACTACCACCACCTATTTCTGTATGCTAGCTATGCTACCAGCTTATACGAACAGGAGTTAGCATTTAGCAGTCACTTCTTCTAAACCTGAAAAGGGACAACTTCTAAATGTTATGCAAAGAAAACTTCCACATTTATATAAATCGGACTTTAGCAACCACATTGTGGGCCTGTTACATCAACAATACATCAATCAGACAAATATCCACTTTGTTAGATCGGATTCGTTGAATGTGCGCCAATCCGGCGTCCTTCTTCTATCCACCTGCGTTCCATTGACCTCTTTAACGCATCCATTGTGGTTCGTAGATAAAGACCCAAGATGGCAAAATAGTTGCTGCACTACAGTGGAAGCGTCTAGACCTCTCCCATCTTCCCCGGGTCTTTAGTGTACAAGAGAAAGTAGTGCACCACGTTTTCTATCAATATACCTGCTAAATAATGGTTAATAAATAACTCTTAGGGGGGCCCTATAAAATGTGACTTTTTCCCAAATTATGTTTTCTGTTTTATTTTTCCTGGCTTCTGATTTTAAAAAATGTTTTCACTCTCAAAATTACAACTGTTCATAGAAAAAAAAACAAATTGGATGCTAATGTTTAACCCTGGTGTGCTGTTGTTTTTGTTATTCACCCAAAGTCTGCGGGTCTGATGGACCCACAACATTACTGGGTTTTTAAAACAATAGAGCCAGAACAACAGACCTGAAAATACTTCATACCTAATACTTAGATGTTGACAATTACAAGCAATATAGACAGCATACATGGTTAATATTTGCCATTTATCTCTGCTAGATCACATTTATCAATAAAAGCGCTATTCGTTTTTTTAAATAAAATGTTTAAAAAAATCAATTACAATCAATACATGAGTGGAATAAATAATGTTAATCTTGAACAAATATAAATGAAACAAGGTTTTATCACTATTGATGTTTATTGCTTTGAAATGAACAAATTGGAAGGACAAATTTTACATACAGTATTTTATGGAAATGATAAATGAGCCCCATTGAACACAAATGAAGGCCGGTCTACACACCACATGGAGGACAGAGTTTTACTGTGTGTGTGTTGCAAATGTATTTATTTCACTTGATGCATGTGTACTGTGTCTTCCTGTCCTTCTTGGGTCCACACACATCGCACCGCTTCTTCTTGTTGCTACCGGCTGCAATCTAGAATGATCAGAACACTTAGTTCAGGAAATGTACTAATCACTCACTCACATACAGTGGGGAGAACAAGTATTTGATACACTGCCGATTTTGCAGGTTTTCCTACTTACAAAGCATGTAGAGGTCTGTAATTCTTATCATAGGTACACTTCAAATGTGAGAGACGGAATCTAAAACAAAAATCCAGAAAATCACATTGTATGATTTTTAAATAATTAATTAGCATTTTATTGCATGACATAAGTATTTGATCACCTACCAACCAGTAAGAATTCCAGCTCTCACAGACCTGTTCTTTAAGAAGCCCTCCTGTTCTCCACTCATTACCTGTATTAACTGCACCAGTTTGAACTCGTTACCTGTATAAAAGACACCTGTCCACACACTCAATCAAACAGACTCCAACCTCTCCACAATGGCCAAGACCAGAGAGCTGTGTAAGGACATCAGGAATAAAATTGTAGACCTGCACAAGACTGGGATGGGCTACAGGACAATAGGCAAGCAGCTTGGTGAGAAGGCAACAACTGTTGGCGCAATTATTAGAAAATGGAGTTCAAGATGACGGTCAATCTCCCTCGGTCTGGGGCACCATGCAAGATCTCACCTCGTGGGGCATCAATGATCATGAGGAAGGTGAGGGATCAGCCCAGAACTACACGGCAGGACCTGGTCAATGACCTGAAGAGAGCTGGGACCACAGTCTCAAAGAAAACCATTAGTAACACACTACGCCGTCATGGATTAAAATCCTGCAGCGCATGCAAGGTCCCCCTGCTCAAGCCAGCGCATGTCCAGGCCCGTCTGAAGTTTGCCAATGACCATCTGGATGATCCANGCCGTGTTTGGAGGAAGAAGAAGGATGAGTACAACCCCAAGAACACCATCCCAACCGTGAAGCATGGAGGTGGAAACATCATTCTTTGGGGATGCTTTTCTGCAAAGGGGACAGGACGACTGCACCGTATTGAGGGGAGGATGGATGGGGCCATGTATCGCGAGATCTTGGCCAACAACCTCCTTCCCTCAGTAAGAGCATTGAAGATGGGTCGTGGCTGGGTCTTCCAGCATGACAACGACCCGAAACACACAGCCAGGGCAACTAAGGAGTGGCTCCGTAAGAAGCATCTCAAGGTCCTGGAGTGGCCTAGCCATTCTCCAGACCTGAACCCAATAGAAAATCTTTGGAGGGAGCTGAAAGTCCGTATTGCCCAGCGACAGCCCCGAAACCTGAAGGATCTGGAGAAGGTCTGTATGGAGGAGTGGGCCAAAATCCCTGCTGCAGTGTGTGCAAACCTGGTCAAGAACTACAGGAAACGTATGATCTCTGTAATTGCAAACAAAGGTTTCTGTACCAAATATTAAGTTCTGTTTTTCTGATGTATCAAATACTTATGTCATGCAATAAAATGCAAATTAATTACTTAAAAAATCATACAATGTGATTTTCTGAATTTTGGTTTTAGATTCCGTCACTCACAGTTGAAGAGTACCTATGATAAGAATTACAGACTTCTACATGCTTTGTAAGTGGGAAAACCTGCAAAATCGGCAGTGTATCAAATACTTGTTCTCTCCACTGTATATAGTTACAGAGGCCAAGGTAAGAGAGTCAGACAAACACACATGCAACAACATCACTCACACTTACTTCCGGTATTGGAGTTGTTGGTTATGTGGGTCAGGGGGATGGGGCACCAGCATCCTCCTCCTGAATCCTCCTCACGATGGCTGCAGAAGCTGGGGTCCTTGGGATATGTTGCCTCCTCTGGATTTGAGGTCTTACCAATGCCTTGCCCAGTTCCTCGAGAAAGAGCCGTCTCCTCTGGAGCTTCCCTCTGTTCCAATCGAATCCCTGAGCTGACATGGTCAATTCTGTTGTTCTGCCCCTGAACAAGGCAGTTAACCCACTGTTCCTAGGCTGTCATTGAAAATAAGAATTTGTTCTAAACTGACTTGCCTAGTTAAGTGAAATAAATGTTTCATAAATATGATGAAGCAACATCACAGGCACCCCAGATCTTGATTCCATAATTTGTGGGTTTAGATGATATGTACTGCCTGAAGGGGCAGTGGCCCTTAAATGGCATAAGCTGCTCATCAACTGTAATGTTGGGCCCAGGGTTGTAAAACAGGGGAAGGCGGTCCACCCACTTTTCCCACACTGACCTGAGTGCAGCTAGCTTGTCTCTCTGCCGCCGAGCTGGTCTGGTGTCTTGGTTATCGAAGCGGATAATCCTGGAAATAATATGAAAGTTTTCCAGAGACATTGTTGCATGGAAAAGTTCTCTGCCAGTTTCTGCATCCAACAGGGATTCTGTGGATTCCCCATTGGATCTGAAAACACCACCAAGGATAAAAAAAACAAAGTATGCAAGTAAATTAGTTTGGTCCATCTCCTTTCATCTCTCTCCAAAAACACACCTTCCCTCCAAATTAGTGCAGTCTGATTTTCAGGACAGTGTCTGGGATGAACAGTTCAAAAGATGTCCAGCACATGAGTAACCGCCATCTGCGTCGGCCCTGGTTGCATCACATTGGCAGCCATGTGTGGTGGCTCATTGCTTTGGCAAGAAGACCATTCAATTTCAAATTTGTTTGACATCCATATTTCTCCTCCTGAAGGCTGCTGATGAGCCAGTCCTGGGGCTGGCTGCTGATGGGCTGGTCCTGGGGCTGGCTGAGGGTCAATCTCATCCTCTTTTTCCAACTCACTGTCAGATCCAAATTGACAGAGACAATTTGGATCTGAGACAGAGACAGATCCAAATTGACAGAATGACATCCTCATATTCAGAAAATTCTTCATCAAAGTGGAAGACGCCTCTTCCACACTAGCTTTCTGAGCAACAATAATTTTTGCCATACTGATTGATTGTGGTAAGGAGCCACACATGCAAAGCTATTTATTTGTTGTGTCCCTCCCCCAATTTGCACCTGGCTGGGGTGTGGGAAAATACTGAATTTGTTACAATGTATAGAGATAATGTATTGTAATAACATTGTGCAGGTTCACGCAGGACATTGTGTAGTTTCACACACTTACATAAGGTAAAGAGTGTGAGAAAAGCGGGAGACAGGCAGTTAAATAAAGGTTAAATAAAATTAATATTTAAATAAAACAGGCAGGGAGACACAATTTTCTTGGTGCTAAGTTGAAACAGCAGGCCCAGGGAGGAAGAAGACAGAGTGAAGGCATACAGCAAACCTTTTTGTTTCATTTTTACTTGTTTTCACCTACACACACACTTTTCTACACTTTTATTACCCTTGGGTCCAGTGGACCCGAACACCACATATGTAATATAAATGTGTGCACTCAATGAAAAAACCCTGAGTAGATGTAGCTTCAATCATAGTGTACCCCTCTGGGCTCTCCAACCCTGTTCCTGGAGAGCTACCATCCTGTAGGTTTTCACTCCAACCCTGTTCCTGGAGAGCTACCATCCTGTAGGTTTTCACTCCAACCCTAATCTAGTGCACCTGATTAAATTTCATAAACTAAACCATGTTAGTTACAACTGGGGTTGGATTGACAACCTACAGGAGGGTTGCACTCCAGGAACAGGGTTGGAGAGCCCAGGTCTGGATAGCAATGACAGTTTAAAGGGCTTGTTGGAGGCAAAATTAATTAGCTAGCTGATTTATTGAGGACTGCTCTCTGCATAAATCCTTTCCTGAAGCTTCTCAATCCTAAGCCACATTGTTTATAAGTACATATATTTGTGTGTGTGTGTGTTGTGTGCATGCATGCGTGTGTGTGTGTGTGTGTTTATTTCTGGCCCTCATACCATTATGGCCACCTAATCATCCCCAGCGTTCAATTGGCTCATTCATCCCCCCTCTTCTCCCCTGTAACTATTCCCCAGGTCGTTGCTGTAAATGAGAACGATTTCTCAGTCAACTTAACTGGTAAAATAAGGGTTAAGTAAGTATAATACAAAATCATGGGGGAAGCAACTGTTGCCCCTGACAACCTGTCTCTGGGCTCTGATAGGCTGTGGATCTGCGTTCTGTGTTCTGCTGGCGTTCCTATCATCTTCTAACAATCTACTGCTCTAACTATCTTTGTTATGCCATATGTATAAATATACAGATGCAGATCTGAATCAGGTTAGCATAGAAAATGTGTTCCATTCACTCCAGGGCCCGTATTCACAAAGTGTCTAGATCAGCACTCCTATGCTCAGACACTTTGTGAATAGATACAGGGCCTGGACTACATATCATTGTGTGGTGGGGGTGAACACAGAACAGAGACAGGAATCAATAGGAGTAGAAAATGAGGGTTTGTTTTATGGCTGTAATAAAGTGTCAGGCCATCCACAGAGACCACTAATGAATGCAGCAGGACCATTCTATATGTCAACATCCCTGTGGTGGTTTCTTTATAACGAATATGTACAATTCACCGAGAGATTATAGAGAGCGGTATAGGACAAAGTGTACTGTATGTTTGGCTATATTTCATTTTTGTTCTATATACACACACTGAACAGAAGAGAGGCCTGCTGTAAATGAAACTGGGGCAGAAAATCGACTGTTGGGCAGGGGCCAAGAACAGCAGAGACAGAGACACTATTATCAGCTGATGTGGTGGACTGGGTTAGAAAACATTTACACCCTGCCTCCTGACAATACACACGCACACATTCATAGGAATACCAATGCCAGGCTAGAATGAGAAAGATGGAATATGAAAGGGACGGAAATGGAAGCTCATGTTATAACAGAGAACGTTAAAATAAAAGATAAGTACCTCCACGACACTCACTGTCAGCTGGTTTCAC
>QNTS01000305.1:177519-187940 GCA_003317085.1 Hucho hucho
GTATGTGTTATGGAACAGAGACTCAAGACAAAGAGGTTTCCAAAAAGGAGTAACAGGTTTAATGGGATATAGCTGGTGATGACAAAAATGGAGTAGAGAGAGTCTCTGTAAGAAGGTGAAGGGAAATCCAGATAGGTATTCTTGTATGAAGAGGAGGAGGTGGCCGGAGGATGAACACTGGAACCAGGAAGACGAGGGAGACACTGGAAGGTAGAAGAAACAAGGTAGAATACGAAGCTCGAGGTTAGAGGAACAGGGAGTGAGTCCTTTCTCAAACGAGACCAGACAAAGTGACTGTGTTGGGGGAGTGCCTATATGCTGACAGTGCTGATGATCCAATGACGTGCAGGTGTGGGTGATTAGAACTCAGGTGACAGTGATCTCTGTGATTGTGTGGTGGTGGAGCCTGGCTGATCCCTGACAGGTACTGCCTCCCTCCCCCTGTACTTCCTTCCTTCCCTCCATTCCTTATTCCCAGCAGTCTGTTCAACCTAAGAACAGGGATAATGCCTAATCTTAACCACACATGGATAATAACTCATCTTAACCACAGGAGTCATTCCTAATCTTAACAACACAGGGGTAACGCCTAACCTTAACCATACAGTAATGCCTAACCTTAACCAAAGAGGGGTAATGCCTAACCTTGACCACACAGAAGTAATGCCTCATCTAACCACGCAGGGGTAATGCCTAACCTTAACCACACAGGGGCAATGACTCATCTTAACTACACTGGGCTACTGCCTAAACTTAACCACAGGGGTAAAGCATCATCTTAACCACACAGGGGTAACGCCTAACCTTAACCGGACAGTAATTCCTAACCTTAACTACACAGGGCTAATACCTAAGCTTAACCACACAGTAATGCCTAACATTAACCACACAGGGGTACTGCCTTCCTCCCTTCCTACCTACCTACTTCCTTCCTTCCTTCCTTCCTTCCTTCCTTGTTGCCCAACAGTCTGTTCAACCTAAGAACAGGGATAATGCCTAATCTTAAACACACAGGGATAATGCCTCATTTTAACCACATAAGTAATTACTAACCTTAACTACACAGTAATGCCTAACCTTGACCACACAGGGGAACTGTCTCATCTTAGCCATACAGGGGTAATGCCTAACCGTAACCACACAGGGGTATGCCTAACCTTAACCACAGAGGTGATGCCTAACCTTAATCACACAGGGATTATGCCTCATGTTAACCACACAGGGGTAATGCCTCATCGTAATCACACAGGGGTACTGCCTAACCTTAACCACACAGGGGTAATTTCTAACCTTACCCCTGTGCGGCGGCAGGGTAGCCTAGTGGTTAGAGTGTTGGACTAACCGAAAGGTTGCAAGTTCAAATCCCTGAGCTGACAAGGTACAAAGATGTTGTTCTGCCCCTGAACAGGCAGTTAACCCACTGTTCCTGGGCTGTCATTGAAAATAAGAATTTGTTCTTAACTGACTTGCCTAGTAAAATAAAGGTAAAAAAATAAAAAAACGTAACCACACAGGGATTATGCCTCATGTTAACCACATAGGGGCAATGCCTACCCTTAACCACACAGGGATTATGCCTCATGTTAACCACACAGGGGTAATGCCTCATCGTAACCACACAGGGGTACTGCCTAACATTAACCACACAGGGATTATGCCTCATGTTAACCACATAGGGGTAATGCCTCATGTTAACCACACAGAGATTATGCCTCATGTTAACCACACAGGGGTAATGCCTCATCGTAACCACACAGGGGTACTGCCTAACATTAACCACACTGGGGTAATTTCTAACCTGAACCACACAGGGGAAATGCCTAACCTTAACCACACAGTGGTACTGCCTAACCTTAATCAGAAGGGTAATGGGACTCTAACCCAAAGCTTATAAGAAGTCCCGCAATGCCCTCCGACAAACCATCAATCAGGCAAAGCGTCAATACAGGACTAAGATCAAGTCGTACTACACCGCCTTTGACGCTCGTTGGATGTGGCAGGCATTGCAAACCAATAGAGACTACAAAGGGAAGCACAGCCGAGAGCTGCCAAGTGACACGAGCCTACCAGACGAGCTAAACTACTTCTATGCTCGCTTTGAGGCAAATAACACTGAAACATCCATGAGAGCACCAGATGTACCAGAAGATTGTGTGATCACGCTCTCCGCAGCCGATGTGAGTAAGACCTTTAGACAGGTCAACATTCACAAGGCCGCAGGGCCAGACGGGACGTGGACGTGTAATGCAAGCATGCACTGACCAACTACCAAGTGTCTTCACTGACATTTTCAACCTCTCCCTTTCAGAGTCTGTAATACCAACATGTTTTAAGCAGACCACCATAGTCCCTGTGCCCAAGAACACTAAGCTAACCTGCCTAAATGACTACCAAACCGTAGCACTCACGTCTGTAGACATGAAGTGCTTTGAAAGGCTGGTCATGGCTCACATCAACACCATCATCCCAGCAACCCTAGACCCACTCTAATTTGCATACCACCCCAACAGATCCACAGATTATGTAATCTATATTGCACTCCACACTGCCCTTTCCCACCTCTGTGAGAATGCTATTCATTGACTACAGCTCAGCATTTAACACCATAGTGCCCTCAAAGCTCATCAATAAGCTAAGGACCCTGGGACTAAACACCTCTCTCTGCAACTGGATCCTGGACTTCCTGACAGGCCGCCCCAGGTGGTAAGTGTAGTTAACAACACATCCGCCACACTGATCCTCAACACAAGGGCCCCTCAGGGGTGCGTGCTCAGCCCCCTCCTGTACTCCCTGTTCACTCATGACTGTACGGCCAGGCACGGCTCCAACACCATCATTACATTTGCCAATGACACAACAGTGGTTGGCCTGATCACCGACAACAACTAGACAGCCTATAGAGAGGACCTCTCCCTCAACGTGATCAAGACAAAGGAGATGATTGTGGACTACAGGAAAAAGAGGACCAAGCACACCCCCATTCTCATCGACTGGGCTGCAGTGGAGCAGGTTGAGAGCTTCAAGTTCCTTGGTGTCCACATCACCATCAAACTAACATGGTCCAAGCACACCAAGACAGTTGTGAAGCGGGCACGACAAAACCTATTCCCCCTCAGGAGACTGAAAAGATTTGGCATGGGTCCTCAGATCCTCAAAAGGTTCTACAGCTGCACCATCGAGAGCATCCTGACTGGTTTAAATCACTGCCTGGTATTGCAACTGCTCGGCCTCCGACCACAAGGCACTACAGAGGGTAGTGCGAACGGCCCAGTACATCACTGGGACCAAGCTTCCTGCCATCCAGGACCTCTATACCAGGCGGTGTCAGAGGAAGGCCCAAAAAATTGTCAACAACTCCAGCCACCCTAGTCATAGACTGTTCTCTCTGCTACCGCGGTACCGGAGCGCCAAGTCTAGGTCCAAGAGGCTTCTAAACAGCTTCTACCCCCAAGCCATAAGACTCTAGTCAAATGGCTACCCAGACTATTTGCATTGCCCCCCCCCCCCCTCCACACTACTGCCACTCTCTGTTGTCGTCTATGCATAGTCACTTTAATAACTCTACCTACATGTACATACTACCTCAACTAACCGGTGCCCCCACACATTGTTATTTTTTTACTGCTGCTCTTTAATTACTTGTTACTTTTATCTCTTATTCTAATCCGTATTTTTTTTAAGCTGCACTGTTGGTTAGGGGCTCGTAAGTAAGCATTTCACTGTAAGGTTTACACCTGTTGTATTCGGCGCATGTGACTAACAAAATTTGATGTGATTTAATTTCTCATCTTAACCCCACAAGCGTAATGCCTAACCTTAACCACACAGGGGTACTGCCTAACCTTGACCATACAGGGGAACTGTCTCATCTTAACCACACAGGGGTACTGTCTAACCTTAACTTTGTCATTTAAATTGACTTTGCATATAGGCTGTCAGTTGGTTCTCTATAACCCGTTTGGCTGGATGGATCAGAAGAATAGACCACATTTATTTTTCTGTCCACACCCATCCTCTCTCCTCTCTGGAACTGCCAGCGTTCTTCTCACCGATAGACAAAGCACAGCACAAACTCTAATTGTCCCATTTGATACTCAATTGAGCTCTTCAGTTGTGAAACCGACAGTGGTCTGACCGACATTTGACCATGTATTTGAGACTGGTCACGTAAACGGCAGGACATTGCTGTTCTTTTTTCCAAGTCACTGATAAGGGCTGTGTTTGACTAGAGGGAAGTTAGTCAGGTTCACTGTCTGTGTCTACTTGATGTAATATTATCATAGACTGCATCTTGTGTATTTTCCCCCTCTGTTGCTAAAAGAACAACTAATAGGGAGCCTAATCCAGGAATGAAAGAACATTTGAACATATTGTGAACATTTGACTCATACTATACAATATATGATTGTTGCTGAGACCTCTCAAGACTAATGCACAACAACAGCAGTCCATGAAGGTTAACCCTATCCGCGCATACACACACACACAGATCTGTTCTCTGGACCTGGGTTTAAAACACAGGGTAATGTAATGGTTACAGAACCAAAGGGACACTGTCCGGTTTAATTGGAGTAAAAGCTGAGATAGAACAAGTCTGTTTCTGTTTATAATGAAGTCTATCACTGGAACTCCATGCTCTGCTGTTCTCCCTCCCTCTTGCCCAACAGTCTGTTCAACCAAAGAACACCTCAGTTATCATTGGTACAGGACGAGTGGCCAATTAAGGGTTGTTTTTCAACTCCCATTGCTATTTAATGGCCCGGCCCGGGGTGTGTGAGGCGACTTCTACCTCCCACAATATCAATACAATACAATTTCAATAAGCAAATGATCCAGAAAGTCCAGATCCAGAAACGAGACAGAATTCCATCCACTATACAGCAAACATGTGTCCAAAATGTACAGTACTGTAATACCGTATTATAGTACCGTCGTTTACGTAGCAGGCACTTTTAACCAAAGTGACAAAAGTCCACACATTGTGGTATGTGACCCCAGTGGGAATCAAACCCACAACTCTGGTGTTGCTAGTGCCATGCTCTTATGAACTGAGCCAGGTACAGGACCACTACAATACATACTGTACCAGTCAAAGGTTTGGACACACCTACTCATTCAAGGGTTTTCTATATTTTTTCTATTTTCTACATTGTAGAATAATAGTGAAGACATCAAAACTATGAAATAACACATATGGAATCATGTAGTAACCAAAAAAGTGTTAAACAAATCAACATATATTTTAGATTTTGGATTCTTCAAAGTAGCCACCCTTTGCCCTGATGACAGCTTTGCAAGCTCTTGACATTCTCTCAACCAGCTTCATGAGGTAGTCACCTGGAATGCAGGTGTGCCTTGTTAAAGTTCAGTTGTGGAATTTGTTTCCTTCTTAATGCGTTTGAGCCAATCAGTTGTGTTGTGACAAGGTAGGGGTGGTATATTATGGCAAGAACAGCTCAAAAAAGCAAAGAGAAACAACAGTCCATTATTACTTTAAGACGTGAAGGTCTATCAATCCGGATAATTTCAATAACTTATTCCAAAATGTATTAAATCGTTTATTTTCCTCATCAATCTACACACAATACCCCATAATTAAAAAGCAAAAAACTTAAATATTACATTTACATAAGTATTCAGACCCTTTACTCAGTACTTTGTTGAAGCACCTTTGGTAGAGATTACAGCCTCGAGTCTTCTTGGGTATGACGCTACAACCTTGGCACACCTGTATTTGGGTAGTTTCTCCCATTCTTCTCTGCAGATCCTCTCAAGCTGTCAGGTTGGATTGGGAGCATCGCTGCACAACTATTTTCAGGTCTCTCCAGAGATGTTCAATCAGATTAAAATTGGGGCTCTGGGTGGGCCACTCAAGGACATTCAGAGATTTATCACAAAGCCACTCCTGTGTTGTATTTGCTGTGTGCTTAGGGTTGTTGTCTTGTTGGAGGGTGATCCTTTGCCCCCAGTCTGAGGTCCTGAGTGCTCTGGAGCAGGTTTTCATCAAGGATCTCTCTGTACTTTGCTCTGTTCATCTTTCCCTCGATCCTGACTAGTCTCCCAACAGCATGGGGGTGGCAGCATGATGCTGCCACCACCATGCTACACAGTAGGGATGGTGCCAGGTTTCCTCCAGATGTGACGCTTGGCATTCAGGCCAAAAAGTTCCATTTTGGATTCATCAGAACAGAGAATCTTGTTTGTCATGGTCTGAGAGTCCTTTAGGTGCCTTTTGGCAAACTCCAAGATGGCTGTCATGTGCCTTTTACTGAGGAGTGGCTTCCGTCTGGAAACTCTACCTTAAAGGCCTGATTGGTGGACTGCTGCAGAGATGGTCGTCCTTCTGGGAGGTTCTCCCATCTTCACAGAGGAACTCTAGATCAGATCTCTGTCAGAGTGACCATCAGGTTCTTGGTCACCTCCAGAACAAAGGCCCTTCTCCCCCAATTGCAAAATTTGGCCAGGCAGCCAGCTCTAGGAAGAGTCTTCGTGGTTCCAAACTTCTTCCATTTAAGACTGATGGAGGCCTCGTCACAATCCCGTCTCGAAGCTCTATGGACAATTCCATCAACCTCATGGCTTGGTTTTTGCCCTGACATGCACTGTCAATTGTGGAACCTTCTATAGACAGGTGTGTGCCTTTCCAAATCATGTCCAATCAATTGAATTTACCACAGGTGGACTCCAATCAAGTTGTAGAAACATCTCAAGGATGATCAATGGAAAAAGGATGCACCTGAGCTCAATTTTGAGTCTCATAGCAAAGGGTCTGAAAACTAATGTAAATAAGGTATTTCAGTTGTTGTTTTTTTATACATTTGCAATATTTTTTTTTAACCTATTTTGCTTTGTCATTATGGGGTGTGTTGCTCAATGAGGATTTAAAAAAACAATCATTTTAGAATAAGACGTAACAAAATGTGGAAAAAGGGAGGGATCTGAATACTTTACGAATGCACTGTACCTGCACGCACTCACTCACGGACGCACGCACGGACACACACACACACACACACACACACACACACACACACACACCATACATACACGCACACACACAAAGTGGCACATTTATTTGTCTTTTAAGAAGTGCAGAATGCTTTCATTTTCACTGTCCACAAGGATGCAAACCAGAGAAGCAATGAAGTTGTCTTTTTGTTCCGGATTTCTCAGTGCAAGGCTTTATGGGATGCAGCTTCAAAGCAAAGACAGATCATTATTTCAGTCAACTGTATCTGCATAAACATAACTATTAGATGAGTTGCTATTGCTTTATGATGATCACAGGTTACCTAGGTTACCAGCAACATAACACAGCATTAATCTAATAGGTTTGAGAGTCAGTTAACGATTAGCTCCGTCTCCTCTCTTATTCTCTGTGTGTGTGTGTGTCATCGATGTGTGTGTCGTCTCATTTCATTTAACTCAGACTTCACCCACAAGTTGAAAAGAGTCCAATGTTTTGTTTGTTTAAAGTTGAATTCAAAGTTTGTTGACAACTGGAACTAGAATTTGGTGTTGATCTGATGTCTTTTCCCAGTGGGTAGTCTTAACTTGACGCTATCACATGGGTGAACACTCTCCCCCCCTTCTCCTAACTCCTTAGTGCTGTCTCACATGTCTAGACATCCCATCATCTCCTCTGGGTTCCGAACTTAATGTGTGTGTGTTTGATCTTTGGACTGTACAGATTTATCCAGCCTGATCTCTCAAGATTGACTTTGAAATTGAACGTCTCTCCATATCCGGAGGACATCAGGAAAAGCCTTCAAATGGGATTTTTAAATTATTATTACTTACCCTATCCCTATCCCAATCCTGAACCCTTAATTTAAATATTCGGATTGAATGCCTAATCTTAAATGTTTTAACCCTATTCAAAACCTTAACCCTTAATTTGACGTTTGGAGCAACTTAGAAATCTGGATAAACTCTCCCTAGTCTACGTGTGTGTGTGTGTGTGTGTGTGTGTGTGTTATTTCCTTCTGTTTCCTACAGTCCCCTACCAGCTGGTCTTGTTTTCACAAGGCTAGTAAGCAGCTATACTCTCTATTAAATCCAGATTAAGTAAGTGTCTATTCTCTATCAAATATAATGTAGTACAACACCTTCCTTCATCGCCTTGATAAATACTACACCCCATTCGACACATACGATTGCAAGTGTCAAATATATTGGCAGCCTTGGACTTTAAAATGGAATGGAATGCAGCAGAACGTTCTGTTTTCAACATCTGTTGAATGGCTATTTTTACCCTGTAGGCACCTGCAACTTGCCACAGGTGAGATCGAATACATACAAACTAGAATTACTTGCCACAACCAAATTCATTTGAATTTTGAACATTTTTTTTTTACTTTGAAGTGAAAAATTTGTAAAACTTTATTTGGATTGTCCATCTGTAGATCTATAGACTATCTGTAGGGGTTGCGTAACTGGTTGCAGAGAAGTCAGGCGCAGGAGAGCAAAACTGGGTAACAAACTTAGTCGTTTAATAAACAACCCAACGGTTCAAACAACACGAGAGAAAATGGGCACAAAATAGCCCGTAACGCACCAGTACATAAAGTGCACAAGCACTACAATGAACAATCCCACACAAAGACATGAGGGGGAACAGAGGGTTAAATACAAAACATGTAATGAGGGAATTGAAACCAGGTGTGGAAAACACAGACAAAACAAATGGAAAATGAAAAGAGGATCGATGATGGCTAGAAGACCGGTGATGTCGACCGCCGAACACCACCCGAACAAGGAGAGGCAACAACTTTGGCAGAAGTCGTGACACTATCAGTAACCTTTCAGCTACGTAACTACCTACTAACCCTAACTTTAACTCTCACTCTAACCCGTATTCGAACCCTTACCCTACCCGTAACATTAGCAAGCAGTTGCTGATCAACAGATAGTCCGTTTCTTATCAACTAATAGTTTGGTGATAGTACGTCCGACTATCCAAATAAAGTGTGACCAAAAAAATCTTAATTTCAGTTTATAAAATGTTTTCTCCTTGGTCCTGTACACTGTTTTGATCAATTTCAACTTATTTTAGAAGAAATAGGGAATTGTGAAGGGGTACCAAAATATTTGAACGCAACTGCATAGCCTGTAGCACTAACATAGGCTTCTATGAAGGAGATTCTTAAGCAATGCTCATGAACTAAATCATCAATATTCTTCGTTAAAGGTCAATTTAGAACAGTCTGTGATACCTTCCCTTCATAATTAACACTCCTCATAGACACTGGATATTGCATTGGAGCAATGGGAGAAGACTATATCCCCGACTTAAACCATTCTGATCCCTCAATAGCTACATGCATGAAATCCCCTGTGCAGTTGCTTTATCCCTGTAAAGATCTCTTTAATTCATTCATTGACAGACTACAGCTCAAGCAGAATACTTGTGAAGTTAAAGATATAAAACACATTCATACCAACTAAAAGCTATACAGAGAAAATATAACTGTTGTCTCCAGTCATAAACAATATCCTTGGTTCTAAAATGAATAAGATCCATTATCTCTCTCTCTCTTTTTCCCCTGTACACTATCTCTCTCTCTATTTTCACTGTACATTCTCTCTCTCATCTTTTTCCCTGTACATTCTCTCTCTCTCTCTTTCTTTTCCCCCCTGTACATGCTCTCTCTCTCTCTCTCCGTCTCTCTCTCTTTTCCCTGTACATTCTCTCTCCCTCTCTTCCCCCCGTAGATGCTCTCTCTCTCTCTCTTTTTTCCCTGTACATTCACTCTCTCTCTCTCTTTTTCCCCTGCACATTCTCTCTCTCTCTCTCTTTTCCCTGTACATTCTCTCTCTCTCTTTCTCTCTTTTTTCCCCTGTACATTCTCTCTCTCTCTTTTCCCTGTACATTCTCTCTCTCTCTCTCTCTCTCTCTCTCTCTCTCTCTCTCTCTTTTTTCCCTATACATTCTTTGTCTCTCTCTTTTCCCCGTACATGCTCTCTCTCTCTCTTTTTTCTTTGTACATTCTCTCTCTTTTTTCCCTGTACACTCTCTTTCTCTCTCTTTTTTTTATTCCCCTGTACATTCTCAAATTCAAATTCAAATTCAAGCTGCTTTATTGGCATGAAAAACATTGTGTCAATATTGCCAAAGCAACAATGTATACAGTATACATTGTAATAAAATTAGAAACAATAACAAAAAATAATATAAAATGGTAGTAAATGATAATACAAAATTAAATACAAAAATAATAACAATAAAATGGTAATAGTCAGTAGTAGAAATGTAATAAATTGAAAAAATCTAAATATGGAAAATTAAACTATAACTAACTTATAACTAAATAACGGTAATCTACATCTGTACTACAACTACCATCATCATCACTACTACTACCATCATCATCATCATCATTAAACTGCTATCATTACCATTACCACCCATACCACTACTA
>QNTS01000305.1:192202-229048 GCA_003317085.1 Hucho hucho
GGTGGGAACAGGAACGTGCAGAGAGAGAGATCTAATGGTGGGAACAGGAACGTGCAGAGAGAGAGGTCTAAGGGTGAGAACAGGAATGTGCAGAGAGAGAGGTCTAATGGTGGGAACAGGAACGTGCAGAGAGAGATCTAATGGTGGGAACAGGAACGTGCTGAGAGAGATCTAATGGTGGGAACAGGAACGTGCAGAGAGAGATCTAATGGTGGGAACAGGAACGTGCAGAGAGAGATCTAATGGTGGGAACAGGAACGTGCAGAGAGAGAGGTCTAAGGGTGAGAACAGGAATGTGCAGAGAGAGATCTAAGGGTGGGAACAGGAACGTGCAGAGAGATTCCCGCTGTACGTTCCTGTTCCCACCTGAACGCCTGCCCTTTTGTCCTCCTATGAGATTGATGCCGTTTTTTATCATCATGTTTTTATTTAAGTTTTAGTCAAACTCCTCCTCGCACTGCACTCGTCCTTCAGGCAGAAGCTACCGGCACAGAACACTAGTAGTAGATAGTGACTCCCTTCTGAGTTGCATGTGTCCTTTCACAGTCAGAAACAGGGAAGGCTTCAATTTGACTGTTTGCCAGGAGGCCTAAGAGGCAGCAGAACAAACTCCAATTACAGGTAAAGACTAGTTAGATTGTTTCAACAGCATTGCTTACTACCTGATTTACACAATCTACTATACATTAGCTATGATAAGCTGATAGCCTACCCCTCTGCCTTCTCTTTTAATATTGTGATGCTGCCAAAAAATAAAAGCCTATGCTAAAGAACATATGTTGAAAAATTTGACTACAGGAGCATTACATAATTAGCTATTAATGTAAGAAATTAATAGGGGGTTTTCCCTTTTTTTCCCCTTCATTTTGAGCACCTGCCCCTTCAAAAGTCTGTGCACCGCCCTAGGTGGGAAGGTGTGAATGGTTAAAAAAAAAATCACCAAAACATCACAAGTCCTGTTGAATGAATATGACTCACATAGGCTACTACACAAACCTGACTTTAAACCTTAGCACCTTGTTTTCTAAAAGTGTACTATCTAGAACCTAAAATTGTTATTCGGCTGTCCCCATGGGAGAACCCTTTTAAGAACCCTTTTTGTTTCCACGTAGAACCCTTTTGGGTTCCATGAAGAACCTATTCCACAGAAGGTTCTACATGGAACTGAAAAGGATTCTACCTGAAACCGAAAACGGTCTACCTGGAACCAAAAAAAGTTATCCTATGGGGACAACTGGAACCCTTTTTTCTAAGAGTGTTCAGAATGAAAGGCTGTTCAACACTTGATATATGCTTGTTAGTAAAAAAAGAAAAACGCCCAGCTCTCTGTGGAGTGTTCCAGGCAGACGGATATCAATTCAGTCACCATTCTGACTCTCTCCCAAGTAGCCTCCACTAACAAACGTACGTGTCATTTAATTTCCCATAAATGTATGTATTATTAGATACTGTAGAAGGGTTGTTTAAGTCTATTTAGAACACTGCCGACGGCAGGAAGGATTCCCGCTGGTTCTAAACTCGATGGACGGCATCAACACATCGCCGGAGGGAGAGGAGGAAATGGAGGGAGTGAAGTAGTAGTTAAATCAAATGAGGACCTTCAGGGCCCTTTTCTCCATCTTTCCATCCTTCCCTCCATTCTTCCTGCTCGGTGTTTTGGTATTATTAGGGCACCTTCTGTGTGACTCACTGCCAAGTGTTTTTTGGTTGATGGTTGGTATTTTTAGAAGTACATGGACGCTGAACCGAGGACCAAGAATCACATGTTGTGGAGTGGTTTGAAACGTACAGTGTTATTTTCTCTCTCACACATCAACTAGCCTACTCTTGCAAAGGGGAAAGGAATACCTCTACCTTACAGTCTCTGTCACTCATTGTCTCCCTAGAGTGGCTGAATATCCCTTTCACATTGAAATACTCTTACTGTAAGACTTGAGGATCAAGATAAAGACCTAGCTAATGATCGATGACATCTCTGGAACGTGGAGGTGTTGGCTTTCATTCTTGTCATGATATTATATTCATCCGTGGCATGTACTCCTGCCATCTGTCATGTTCTACCCTTCTCATAGATTGTCTCCATCATTTCTTCCCTCCGTCTTACTCTAGGCCTAGGTTTTTTTAGATAATGTATCAGATTCATTTCCCCATCTTTTTTCAATGCTGACTTCGCAGAGTCCGCCCACTCACCTCTCCTTCTCTCTTTCTCTCTCACCTTATTCTCCTCCCCCCATCCTTCAATATGGTTCCCATCAAATATCTTAGACAAGCAGGCCTGGAATCAGTCTGTCTTTATGTGTTGAGGTGATGAGGGTGAGTCAGTCAGAGTGTCAGATGGTCAGTGGTGATTTCTGAAGGTCTTTCTTACAGTATCTCAGTTTCAGACTGTTCTGAGAGAACATTTGGAAAGATTCCAACTGCATTTTGTTCTTCTCACATATGAAATGGAAATGTTTCAAGATTTTGGACTTTTTCTACTTACCCTGAGTCAGATGAACTCATGGATACCTTGTTTATGTCTCTGCATGCGTTTTGAAAGAAGTTCAAGGTAGTTTCTGGAGCAATTTCTAACGAGCATTAGTGCAATAACTGAAAGTCTATGGGATCAGCTAATGTAAGCACAATCAGCTAGCGGATCCCATAGACCTTCAACTTCCTTCAAACTGCATACAGAGACATAAAAATAGTGTCCATGAGTTCACCTGACTCTGGGTAAATAGAAAATAGGGCTTAATTGCCATAATCTTTAACTATACCTTTAAGGGGAAACACAAAGCTTAATCAAATACAGCCGAGGGTGAGACTTAGGCCTAGATTCATTCCTGACCGCGGAAGATCTGCGTCAAAGGTAATTTACAATTGAGCTGACATATACAGCATTTACAGCAAATGCAGAACATTGCCTTTTTGTATTTCTTTTGTACCATCATCTTTGAAATGCAAGAGAAAGGCCATCATGTATTATTCCAGCCCAGCTACAATTTAGATTTTGGCAACTAGATGGCAGCGCAGAGTATCTCTACTTGCACATTCATCTTCTGCACATCTATCACTCCAGTGTTTAATTGGTATATTGTTATTACTTCGCCACCATGGCCTATTTATTGCCTTACCTCCCTTATCTTACCTCATTTGCATACACTGTATACAGACTTTTTCTACTGTATTATTGACTGTATGTTTGTTTATTCCATGTGAAACTCTGTGTTGTATGTGTCGAACTGCTTTGCTTTATCTTGGCCAGGTCGCAGATGTAAATGAGAACTTGTTCTCAACTAGCTTACCTGGTTAAATAAAGGTGAAATACAAAAAATAAAAAAATAAAAATGTGCACAGTTTTAGACTGATCCAATGAACCATTGCATTTCTGTTCAAAATGTTGTATCAAGACTGCACAAATGTGCTTAATTGGTTTATTAATAACTTTTCATGTTCAAAACTGTGCACTCTCCTCAAACAATAGCATGGTATTCTTTCACTGTAATAGCTACTGTAAATTGAACAGTGCAGTTAGATTAACAAGAATTTAAGCTTTCTGCCCATATCAGATATGTCTATGTCCTGGGAAATGTTCTTGTTACTTACAACCTCATGCTAATTGCATTAGCCTACGTTAACTCAACGTCCCACAGGAGACCGACCGATCCTGAAGAAGTTAAAAGGTGCAAGGCCGAAAAGGGGCGATCGGATTGATTTAGGCACAGAAGATCTATGACAGTTTCTTGAAATTGGCAGTAGCAACACTCATTCTGATTAGGCTATGCTGTAAACGTCCTATTTATGAATGTGAGATGTGCTCTATAGTCCTTTCAATATCTTATTAAAAGTCTGTGCACAAACTCTCAACTGTCTCTCAAGTCTCATGTCATATCCAGACAAGTCAAGTTCTGGACAGCCAGGTCTGCATGCCTCACTGCTTCTGTCTGGGACCACTCAGAAACATGACGTCTCTAACAAAGCTAAGGAGGTGGAGAGAAGGAGAAAGGTGCACAGATAGACTGATGTTCAATCAAACCCTCTATGTGGAAATCCATAAACAAGTAAGTTGCAAGTTGATAAAACATTATACTTTTTTTTGTTATGGTTCCTAGAGCCGGACAGTTACCGTGGTAATGTAAGCAATAGAAACAGGTTGCAGTTCACTCTGTCTCCCACAGCCACTACGCAGGGTAAACAGCTTGAGAAACATCTAAAAAACAATCACAGCGTTACAATAGAGGAGTGCAATTTAAAGTAATCACATACTGTGGTGATGACTAAAGGCTATTAACAGTGGGGTTCAACACAAGTGCTGGCAGAAAGACGCAGAATGTCAGCTGGCTGTTTGTTATTGTGGCAGTTTCTCTCATCCAAAGAGACTTACAGTTAGAAGAAAGGGCACAGAGACAATGCCTGTAGTGTTCACCATGGAGGAGGAGGAGAAATACAGGCGGTGTGACAATAAACAGGCCTGCTATGAGAAAGAGAGGAAGAAAGAGAGAAAGAGAAATAACACTCCCACAGGCCCTCATTTACGGCTAAACACTGGTGCGGCGGGGTCCAAGATCAAAACATAGCACAATCTTCATTTCAACCCGAGTTGAACAAAGTTCCTTATATTATACCTGTAGCATTGATGTAATCACAGCTACCATCTAAAGCAGTGCTTCTCAATTCTATGGTAATGCTCCTGTTGTCATGCCGATAATCAGTTACAAGCATATATTGTCATGGTGAGGGGAGTGCCATCAACCTACACCTTGTACACATTGTTCACACGTTGTCGGCAGCACTTACTCTGATGTGTACCCAGTATATTAATACACCTCTTAGATCAAATTAAAAACATATTTTATTTTATTTTAAAAAGTAAAGTGGGAATGAAATAAAGAAAGAAAGACAAAATAAATACACTATACAGACCTCATTATGAATCAACATATTCTCCCCGGTCAGACAGTAACATCTGTCCAAGCATATGCCCACAGGCTTTTATGTTTGGCCAACTTACTCACGCCACCCTGATGCTCCCCATTCCAGATACACACGACATCAGGTGACTCAACGTGATCTCATAGCATTTCGTATTATTCTGTACGTAAATCTGAGACGTTCCATTTAGATATTTTATACTTCGTATGGTACCCTTTATGTACAAAAGTATGTGGACACACCTTCAAATTCTGCCCTGCTAGAGCTGCCCCGATCAACTGTAAGTGCTGTTATTGTGTGGAAACGTCTAGGAACAACAATGGCTCAGCCACGAAATGGTAGGCCACACAAGCTCACAGAATGGGACCGCTGAGTGCTGAAGCGCATAGCAAGTACATATTGTCTGTCCTCAGTTGCAACACTCACTGCCAAGTTCCAAACTGCCTCTGAAAGCAACGTCAGCACAATAACTGTTTGTCGGGAGCATCCTGAAATGGGTTTCCATGGCCGAGCAGCTGCACACAAGCCTGAGATCACCACACGCCAGCTCGCCACCATTGGACTCTAGAGCAGTGGAGATGCGTTCTCTGGAGTGATGAATCATGCTTCACCATCTGTCAGTCCAACGGACGAATCTGGGTTTGGCGGATGCCAGTAGAACGCTACCTGCCCGAATCCATAGTGCCAACTGTAAAGTTTGGTGGAAGAGGAATAATGGGGTGGGGCTGTTATTCATGGTTCGCACTAGGCCACTTAGTTCCAATGAAGGCAAATCTTAACACTACAGCATATGACAATCTAGATGTTTCTGTGCTTCCAACTTTGTAGCATGACAATGCCCCATCAACAAAGTGAGGTCCATACAAAAATGGTTTGTCAAGATCGGTGTGGAAGAACTTGACTGGCCTGCAAAGAGCCCTGACCTCAACCCCATCAAACACCTTTGGGATGAATTGGAACGTTGACTACATCCATATCGTATGATATGTTAGGAATTACAATACGTATGATATGTTACGAATTGCAAATCGTACGATATGTTACAAATTCCAATTTCTTGTCACTAATGTTAGCTAGGTGGCTAACGTTAGCTAGGCTAGGGGTTAGGGTTAAGGTTAGGAGACAGGTTAAAGGGTTAAGTTTAGGGCTAAGGTTAGGGTTAGGAGTTAGGTTAAAGGCCAGACATATATAATAAATATGAATTCGGAGGGCAGAAAATATGAAATATTAAAGCACTAGTTCTCTCACTAAAGGTGTCAGTCATTCAAAAGTTATACTTAAATCCAAACTGCTTCTCTAGCATATTAGTAAGAATGTCTCACCCCATGTTCAAGAATGGCGTTTCTCCCCTGATTCAGATTACGACCTTTTGCTTTCAGTTATTTGAAAATGTAATCATCTCCAAAATATCGCTATTTTTAAAACCAGCCATAGAAAGTTGTTTGAAATTTCAATTTAATCCACCAGAAAAGACTGAAAAAATAATACAAGAAATGTTGTGGTTAAACTCAAATACACTAATTGATAAAAAATAACATTATTTTTCTAAAAAAGGTTTAAAAATTACAACCAACTAATTGCAGCATTACCGCAAGTATGGAAGAGGCAAGTGGAAGGGGGAAAAGTAAGGAACTTGTCTGTCGGTCCTGCAATAATTAAAGACCAAATTTGTTCTTCTTCGGGATCGGTGTCCTGTCTACGGGACGTTGAGTTAACGTAGGCTAATGCGATTAGCATGAAGTTGTAAGTAACAAGAACATTTCCCAGGACATAGACATATCTGATATGGGCAGAAAGCTTAAATTCTTGTTAATCTAACTGCACTGTTCAATTTACAGTAGCTATTACAGTGAAAGAATAACATGCTATTGTTTGAGGAGAGTGCACAGTTTTGAACATGAAAAGTTATTAATAAACAAATGAGGCACATTTGTGCAGTCTTGATACAAAATGTTGAACAGAAATGCAATGGTTCATTGGATCAGTCTAAAACTGTGCACATTTTTATTTTTTGTATTTCACCTTTATTTAATCAGGTAAGCTAGTTGAGAACAAGTTCTCATTTACATCTGCGACCTGGCCAAGATAAAGCAAAGCAGTTCGACACATACAACACAGAGTTTCACATGGAATAAACAAACATACAGTCAATAATACAGTAGAAGAAGTCTATATACAGTGTATGCAAATGAGGTATGATAAGGGAGGTAAGGCAATAAATAGGCCATGGTGACGAAGTAATAACAATATACCAATTAAACACTGGAGTGATAGATGTGCAGAAGATGAATGTGCAAGTAGAGATACTGGGGTGCAAAGGAGCAAGATGAATAAATAAATACAGTATGGGGATGAGGTAGTTGGATGGGCTATTTACAGATGGGCTATGTATAGGTGCAGCGATCTGTGAGCTGCTCTGACAGCTGGTGCTTAAAGCTATTGAGGGAGATATGAGTCTCCAGCTTCAGTGATTTTTGCAGTTCGTTCCAGTCATTGGCAGCAGAGAACTGGAAGGAAAGGCGGCCAAAGGAGGAATTGGCTTTGGGGGTGACCAGTGAGATATACCTGCTGGAGCGCGTGCTACGGGTGGGTGCTGCTATGGTGACCAGTGAGCTGAGATAAGGCGGGGCTTCACCTAGCAAAGGCTTATAGATGACCTGGAGCCAGTGGGTTTGGCGACGAGTATGAAGAGACACATATAATTATCTCTCTCTTTCTTTCTTTTTTCTTCTTCTCTCTCTCGGAGGACCTGAGCATTAGGACCATTCCTCAAGGCCTACCTGGCCTGATGACTCCTTGATGTCCCGAGTCCACCTGGCCGTGCTGCTTCTCCAGTTTCAACTGTTCTGCCTGTTTTATGAACATTTTAAAATCTTGTCCATGTTCTGTTATAATCTGCACCCGGCACAGCCAGAAGAGGACTGGCCACCCCTCACAGCCTGGTTCCTCTCTAGGTTTCTTCCTAGGTTTTGGCCTTTCTAGGGAGTTTTTCCTAGCCACCGTGCTTTTACACCTGCAGTGCTTTTACACCTGCATTGCTTGCTGTTTGGGGTTTTAGGCTGGGTTTCTGTACAGCACTCTGTGACATCAGCTGATGTAAGGGGGGCTTTATAAATAAATTTGATTTGATACACTGTTGCCATCTAGTGACCAAAATCTAAATTGCACCTGGGCTGGAATAGTACATTATGGCCTTTCTCTTGCATTTCAAAGATGATGGTACAAAAAAAAATACAAAGAATTGTTTGTTTTTTCTTTGTGTTATCTTTTACAAGATCTATTGTGTTATATCCTCCTGCAAACTGTGTTTCCTTTCAAATGGTATCAAGAATATGCATATCCCTGCTTCAGGGCCTGAGCTACAGGCAGTTCGATTTTTTAGGCAGTTCAGGCAGTTAGATTTTTTAGGCGAAAATTGAGAAAAAGGGGCGGATCCTTACGAGGTTAAGGAAAATTGTGATAAATAAAAAGAATACGAGTTTCATTTAAGGACCAACAAAAATTACAGCTGTGCCATAAAGATTGCACATGAACTGACACGCAAAACGACTCCGGATTTAAAACTTTATCAATATACATTATTATACAAAATTCTTGCAAGCTATAGAATGTTATATATATATATGGCCTCCCGAGTGGCGCAGCGGTCCAATAGGGCGGCGCACAATTGGCCCAGTGTCGTCCGGGTTTGGCCGGGGGGGGCTTTACTTGGCTCATTGCGCTTTAGCAACTCCTTGTGGCAGGCCGGGCGCTTACAGGTTGACTACCGGTTGTCAGTTGAACGATGTTTTCTCCAACAGCTGGCTTCCGGGTTAAGCAGGCGGGTGTTAATGAGCGGGGTTTGGTGGGTCATGTTTTGGAGGACGCATGACTCGACCTTCGCCTCTCCCGAGTCCGTTGAGGAGTTGCAGCATAATTGAAAAATGCGGTAAAATACAAACAAATGAAATGTTAATAATAAAAATATTTAGTGTTATGTAACCATATCAAACGTAATGTATACTCATTTGAGTGTCTCCGGATTTACGGTTATTATGTTACGTCTAGACCAATCTGGGTGACTAAAATAAAGGGATGTGCTGTCTCCGTTTCAGAGTCCAGTCTGAGCTAGCAATAAAACAACGTTAGATTGTATTACTTTATACGTTTTGTTCAGCTGCTGTGCCAGGTTCAGATATGCTTAATTCTCTTTCTCTTCACTGAGTGTCATTGTCAGCCCTCCTCCATCATTTTCAATCATGCCAGAAGTGCTTTCCTAGTGACAGGTAAAAACCCACTTACTTCACCCACTGCCATTGCTTTGATGCTTTAAAGATTTTACACTTACGATTTCATGTACATTTTAGTCATTTAGCATACACTCTTATCCAGAGTGACTTAGGGTTAAGTGCCCTTCTCAAGAGCACATCAACAGATGTATCCCTTAGTCGGCACACACGCACATAATGAAAAACATGCAGCTTCCCCTTTCTACCCCTTTATCTGGACAGGATGTGTGTGTCTCTGCAGTAACATCTTCAGACAGGAAGTGTTTATCTTTCTATTTACCAAAGTCCAGTGAGGAACGAGAGAGAGGAGAGACAACCCTTAATGATGTCTCTATGGCACATCTGACAATTACCTTACTAACACACACACACACACACAAACAACCCAGTATTTACTAACAGCATGACAGCTCAGTCAGATCACTAATATTTTCATTTCCCTCATCAACAGTGAAGATGAAACTTTCTTGAGGCCAGTGTAAAAAGGAATGGATTCTCAGAATTATGATTTGTTGCAAAATTTCACATTGTTGATATTTAGTAACTGTACCTATCTAGCGTGTATGACTCATGTCTACTGTGTGTGTGTATGTGTGCGTATGTGTGTGCATGTGTGTTATAACACACACACACATTCTAATGAAGTTCAGCAGCAGGGCTCTCACCTGACATGTCCATATTAATCAGCTCATCAGCTCACACAGACAGAAAGCAAGACCCTCGAAGGTCACGTCACAGCTGGAACACACACACACACCTTTTTTATGTATTTATTTTGTATTTTTTCAAGATGATGCCGACAGAGACTGCAGCATATCTCGGGATATGCTGTCGGAGTCGGTACAGCCACCTGGATTCTTTGTGTTTCGCGCCGACAGGAATAAACGTCTCTCCAGGAAGAAGAAGAAGGGGGTGTATGTTTCAAGATTAACGACTCATGGTGTAACTGTAACAATATACAGGAACTCAAGTCCTTTTGTTTACCTGACCTAGAATTTCTCACAATCAAATGCCGATCGTATTATCTCCCAAGATAATTCTCTTTGGTTATTGTCACAGTCTTGCATATCCCCTTTCAAGCCGATACCACGACGGCCCTCAAGGAACTTCACGGGACTTTATGCAAACTGGAAACCATATATCCTGGCATTTATTGTAGCTGGGGATCAGCATATCGACTGTAGCACTGTAGCCCAATGTCACAGGAAGGGGAAAAAGATCATCAAGGACAACAACCACTGCCTGTTCACCCCGCTACCATCCAGAAAGTGAGGTCAGTACAGGGGCATCAAAGCTGGGACCGAGAGACTGAAAAACAGCTTCTATCTCAAGGCCATCAGACTGTTAAACAGCCATCACTAACATTGAGTGGCTGCTGCCAACATACGGACTCAAATCTCTAGCCACTTTAAATAATTGAAAATTGGATGTAACATTACTCATCTCATATGTATATACTGTACTCTATACCATCTACTGCACCTTGCCTATGCCATTCGGACATCGACTCAAATCTCTAGCCACTTTAATAATTAAAAATTGGATGTAATAAATGTATCACTAGCCACTTTAAACGATGCCATTTATATAATGTTTACATATCCTACATTACTCATCTCATATGTATATACTGTACTCTATACCATCTACTGCATCTTGCCTATGCCGGTCGGCCATCGCTCATCCATATATTTATATGTACATACTCGTTTTCATTCCTTTACACTTGTGTGTATAAGGTAGTTGTTGTGAAATTGTTAGATTACTTGTTAGATACTACTGCATGGTCGGAACTAGAAGCACAAGCATTTCGCTACACTCGGATTAACATCTGCTAACCATGTGTATGTGACAAATAAAATTTGATTTGTATTCTTTACTATCTATTGCATCTTGCCTATGCCGCTCTGTCATTGCTCATATGGCAAATTAATCAGGTCCTAATTAACAGCCTGCCTTTGAAGATGTGAATAATACAGTGTGTGTGTGTGTGTGTGTGTGTGTGTGTGTGTGTGTGTGTGTGTGTGTGTGTGTGTGTGTGTGTGTGTGTGTTTGTGTTTCCTTGGGTGCCTTCCTTCAAGATCTGGTCTGTTACAGTACGTAAACACATGACATTTATAGGAAAACATTGAAAAAAAAAATTGAACAACTTTAATGACTGAAAATCTGCATTGACCAGCTTCAGAATCATCCCAGTTTGCTTTTTACTCCCAGTTTACAGGAGCATATTGAAGACATCAAGAGTGGATCCTGAGAAGAGTCAAACTCAGACTGTTCACAGATTTTTTATGTATTTTCCCTTGAACTTAGCAGATAGCTATTTGAGAACAGGCTCTCTGTTTTTACACTTTTCACAGATTAGCCATTCAAATCAATCAATAAAAAGTACAAGCAGGGTGCAGAAATTTAACAAACATTGACAGAGGCAATTACATAGTCAGTTATCAACAAAAATCAGTATGAAATGGGATATTAATAACACTGGAAGGCAGAAGAAGGACATCTGAGCTAATACAATGAACAAAATAATGCTAATACAAAAAATATAATGATTGTGTAAATTGTTGATGTTTTCTACATGACGGGGAGATTTCAAATTCCTCTGTTAATTCCTACAGTGACTACAGCTCTAATCCCTCCATGATATGGTCTGGTCTCGCTGAGCACAACTCTCTCCCAGGGCAGAGTACAGACTACTTCACTTGATCTTCTCTGCAGCTTGAGATCTGGCCTGGACCCCAGGAGCCATGACCATACTAGAGTTATACACATAGACATCATACTCAGGTACATCCTTTCCTTAGAAGAAGACTGCTCATTGCCAGGTATTATAGTTGAGCATGGATTTGTTATGGGAAGACTAGAACCCAACCCAGGAGTTATCCAACTTTGTCTTCCGGTCAGTGAATGACTTTTTCACACACAGGAGACCGCAGGTCTTTCCATCCTTGACAAATTGCTGGAGTTAGACCTATAGTTGCTTACTGTAGATCAACAGGAATCTCTCCATTGACATCATGAAACTCAGGACTTCTACATATTTTGTTGACAATAGTGGGACGTCTAAATAACCTTATAAAGAAGTATGGTGCCTTCTTGTGGAGCCTGACCTGGAGACCAGTGTTGAGGGGTAGTGAGGTGTCCCAGCTCCCAGATTCTCTGTCAGCCGAGTCACTGTCTAGCTTGCTTTCACTGTCATTGTTCTCACAAAGAACCACCGTCACACGCTGGTCCAAAAGCCTCTTGGGGATACCACTCCAGACTTTCTTGGCTTTTCCTTCTTGCATGGTTTTCACTTCAAGCTTAATTGATTTATAGTCGTCATCCTCCATGCCACTCTGGGTTTCAACTGCACCAAGCCTTCATGGTCTACATGACCCTCTGGAGCGTGTAAAGTACAATACAACTTCTATAAGAAGTGACAGACCATTAGAGCACTCTCCCGCCAGTTGTGTTCAAGATCATTCATTATGTTGTTGTTGAACTCTACATGAAATCTACGTGGAATTTCAGATCTGGCAATGGTTGAGAGACTTTGGATCTTAAGAGGTTTGGGGTGATGCATTAGGTGTTCTCTGGGTCATATGCAGTACCTAGGTTCTGAATGTATGGATGTTGCTGTGTGACGAAGACATTATCCACTACTATGGACAGATATAACCTTTCTGGACTAACTTGGACTATGATCCTGTCCCTGTTTCCTACCTCTCTCTCCGCACCAGTTCTTGAGTTATGGTATAGTTGAGAAACATAACTAGGAAGTACTCTGGAATTAGGCCTACTAGAAAGTGCTCTGATATTAGGCCTACTAGGAAGTGCTCTATTATTTGGCCTACTAGGAAGTGCTCTATTATTTGGCCTACTAGGAAGTGCTCTATTATTTGGCCTACTAGGAAGTGCTCTATTATTTGGCCTACTAGGAAGTGCTCTATTATTTGGCCTACTAGGAAGTGCTCTATTATTTGGCCTACTAGGAAGAGCTCTGGCATTTTACATGCTGGTAAAAATTTAGTAAAACTGATTTAAATTTGCCTGCATTAAAGTCCCCGGCAACTAGGAGTGCCGCTTCTCGGTGAGCATTTTCTTGTTTGCTTATGGCCTTATAGAGTTGGCTAAGTGCGGTCTTAATGCCAGCATCGGTTTGTGGTGGTAAATAGACGGCTACGAATAATATTGATGAGAACTCTCTTGGTAGATAGTGCGGTCTACAGCTTATCATGAGGTACCTTACCTCAGGCAAGAAATACCTTGAGACATTGGTACCAGCTGTTATTGATAAAAAAGACTCATACCCCCTAGTCTTACCAGACGTAGCTTCTCTGTTCTGCCGGTGCATTGAAAATCCCTCCAGCTCTATATTATCTGTGTCGTTGTTCAGCCACGACTCGGTGAAACAGAAGATATTACAGTTCTTAATGTCCCGTTGGTAGGATAATCCTAATCGTAGGTCATCAATTTTATTTTCCAATGCGTCCTCTTTTCCTCTGACTTTTCTTCATGCAAATGACTCGTTAAAGGAAAAAGCTTCTTCCAGTTCGTGGTGAGTAATCCCAGTTCTGATGTCCAGAAGTTATTTTCGGTCTAAATTGACGGTAGCAGCAACATTTATGTCCAAAATAAGTTAAAAACAATACAGAACAAAAAAGCACAATTGGTTACGGGAATGTAAAATGTCAGCCATTCTCTTTGGCGCCATCTTAACTATCCCTTTCTATGATGTCACTGGGTCACTCATGTTTCATCAGAAATTAAACTTATCCCTAGTTAGGAGCATGTGATACTTTTTTAAGTCTGTATTATATTAGGATCCTCATTAGCTGTGGTGATAGCTGCAGCTACTCTTCCTAGGGTCCACACAAAACATGAAATAAGTCAGAACATTCATAGACAAGGACAGCTCAAGGACAGAACTACATACTTTTAAAACTTCACACATTGCGTACATATCAGTACATACACACAATATCTAGATCAAATAGGGGAGAGGAGTTGTACCGTGAGGTGTTGCTTCATCTGTTTTTTTAAACCAAGTTTGCTGTTCACTTTAGCAATCTTTGATTAACTCAGTTTTGTTGACCCTTATATTGTATCTGCGCATTGGCCTTTTCCCATTTGGGCCAAAGTTTGTCCTCTACATTCTCTCACCTCTGTCCTCCGTGACCTACAAACCGATAAGTGGTCATTCATTAATAGTCGAATGGAAAAATGTCCTCCCATCAATAGCCACCTTTAACCGAGGATAGTCATGTGTATCCTACTTGAGTCCTTCAAATCTGCCACACCCACTTTGAATCAGCTTTTGTTTCGTTGGAGAAGGAAAGCGTGCACACGTTTAAAAACAATATACTAAACTCAGCAAAAAAAGAAACGTCCTCTCCACTGTCAACTGCATTTATTTTCAGCAAACTTAACATGTGTAAATATTTGTATGAACATAACAAGATTCAACAACTGAGACATAAACTGAACAAGTTCCACAGACATGTGACTAACAGAAATTGAATAATGTGTCACAGAACAAAGTGGGGGTCAAAATCAAAAGTAACAGTCTGTATCTGGTGTGGCCACCAGCTGCATTAAGTACTGCAGTGCATCTCCTCCTCATGGACTGCACCAGATTTGCCAGTTCTTGCTGTGAGATGTTACCCTACTCTTCCACCAAGGCACCTACGAGTTCCCGGACATTTCTGGGGGGAATGGCCCTAGCCCTCACCCTCCGATCCAACAGGTCCTAGAAGTGCTCAATTGGATTGAGATCCGGGCTCTTCGCTGGCCATGGCAGAACACTGACATTCCTGTCTTGCAGGAAATCACTCACAGAACGAGCTGTATGGCTGGTGGCATTGTCATGCTGGAGGGTCATGTCAGGATGAGCCTGCAGGAAGGGTACCACATGAGGGAGGAGGATGTCTTCCCCGATACGCACAGCGTTGAGATTGCCTGCAATGACAACAAGCTCAGTCCGATGATTCTGTGACACACCGCCCCAGACCATGACGGACCCTCCACCTCCAAATCGATCCCGCTCCAGAGTACAGACCTCGGTGTAACGCTCATTCCTTCAACGATAAACGCGAATCCAACCATCACCCCTGGTGAGACAAAACCACAACAAAACCAGCACTTTTTGCCAGTCCTGTCTGGTCCAGCGACGGTGAGTTTGTCCCCATAGGCGACGTTGTTGCCACTGATGTCTGGTGAGTACCTGCCTTACAACAGGCCTACAAGCCCTCAGTCTAGCCTCTCTCAGCCTATTGCGGACAGTCTGAGCACTGACAGAGGGATTGTGCGTTCATGGTGTAACTCAGGCAGTTGTTGTTGCCATCCTGTACCTGTCCGACAGGTGTGATGTTCGGATGTACCGATCCTGTGCAGGTGTTACACATGGTCTGCCACTGCGAGGATGATCAGCTGTCCGTCCTGTCTCCCTGTAGCGCTGTCTTAGGCCTCTCACAGTACGGACATTGTAATTTATTGCCCTGGCCACATCTGCAGTCCTCATGCCTCCTTGCAGCATGCCTAAGGCACATTCACGCAGATGAGCAGAGAACCTGGGCATCTTTCTTTTGGTGTTCTTCAGAGTCAGTAGAAAGGCCTCTTTAGTGTCCTACGTTTTCATAACTGTGACCTTAATTGCCTACCGTCTGTAAGCTGTTAAGTGTCTTAATGACCGTTCCACAGGTGCATGTTCATTAATTGTTTATGGTTCATTGAACAAGCATGGGAAACAGTGTTTAAACCCTTTACAATAACGATTGTGTCACCAAAGCCCCATATACCACCCACCACTGCGACCTGTACGCTCTCGTTGGCTGGCCCCCGCTTTACACTCGTCGCCATACCCACTGGCTCCAGGTCATCTACAAGTCCCTGCTAGGTAAAGCCCCGCCTTATCTCAGCTCGCTGGTCACCATAGCAGCACCCACCCGTAGCACGTGCTCCAGCAGGTATATCTCACTGGTCACCCGCAAAGCCAATTCCTCCTTTGGCCGACTTTCCTTCCAGTTCTCTGCTGCCAATGACTGGAACAAACTACAAAAATCTGAAACTGGAGACTTATCTCCCTCACCAGCTTTAAGCACCAGCTGTCAGAGCAGCTCACAGACCCCTTCACCTGTATATAGCCCATCTGTAAATAGCCCAACCAACCACCTCATCCCCTACCGTATTTATTTATTTATCTTGTTCCTTTGCACCCCAGTTTTACTACATTGCACATTCATCTACTGCACATCTACCATTCCAGTGTTTAAATGCTATATTGTAATTACTTTGCCAGCATGGCCTATTTATTGCCTTACCTTCCTTATCTTACCTCATTTGCACTCTTTGTATATAGATTTGTTTTTCTACTGTATTTTTGACTGTATGTTTGTTTTACTCCATGTGTAACTCTGTTCTTGTATGTGTCGAACTGCTTTGCTTTATCTTGGCCAGGTCGCAGTTGTAAATTAGAACTTGTTCTCAACTTGCCTACCTGGTTAAATAAAGGTGAAATAAAAATAAATAAAAAGATCTGTGAAGTTATTCCGATTTTTACGAATCATCTTTGAAAGACCGGGACGTTTCTTTTTTTGCTGAGTTTACTTATGGCTTTATCTATAAAATGTATTGCACAACTAACGTCATTTGTTTGATCACTTTACACTTATTTTGGGGTTTACCCCTGGAAACGTAATTTGCCTGATGACGCGCAAGTGGAGAACGAGTCTCACGGCTCGTGTACACTAGCACACTAAATTTCCACCTGCCGCTTGTGGATGTGCTGGCAGCATATACCAGCATGTTCATTCGGTGGTGCATCAAGAACTCAGCATAGCAAGTTTGTTTGAAGGTCTGGTTAAGAAATGGGTAAATAGTTTAATCCATTCTCCGTTTCATGAATATATTCACAGATAAATAGCCATTGAAGCTTTTCTAAACGATTAATAAAAACTGTTTAGAATCAGAAAATGTATTCAATTGTTTACTTGCATATAATAGGCACATTATTAAAATACAAAATAATTGACACCTTGACACCAAATGATATGTCTTCCAGGTAATATTTAGATTTTTGAGAGAGTATTTGCCCATAAAAGGTTATTACATCGTCAAATCTCTATTTCCGTTATGAATCGCAAACTGAAGAACATTATTGGATATTGGGACGATCTATCAATGGTGGTACATGCGGCGACAGCGCTCCATGTGTTTTCACACCATCCTGATGGCCCGCTGCCGGTATGGAGAGTACCATCTGGTGCAGGAGCTGTGGTTCCACAATGTGATGTTCCAGGTTCAGGCTTGATAAAGCCCAGTTTGATAATCTGCTGTCCAGGAAAGGACCTCGCATTGCAAGGGAAAACAACAATAGCCTATGAATAGATCAGAACAGTAACAAATAGCATTGTAACACAACATTTTTCATTGGCTACAATAAAATATATTCTTTATGGGATTAATTGACAAATGTGTATTGATGACATCTTTGAGGTAATTGATGCTACTGTTGTATTGTGGTATTTACAGTGCAGTCGGAAAGTATTGACGCCTTCCCTCTTCCACATTTTGTTAAGTTACAGCCTTATTCTAAAATGGATTCAATGAATATTTTCCTCATCAATCTACACACAATACCCGATAACGACAAAGCAAAAATAGTTTTTTTTTTACATCTTTGCTAATTTTATTACAAATAAAAAAACAGATACCTTATTAACATAAGTATTCAGACCCTTTGCTATGAGACTTGAGATGTTTCTACTTGATTGGAGCCCATCTGTGGTAAATTTAATTGATTGGACATGATTTGGACATGATTTGGAAATGATTTGTCTAAATGAGGTCCCACAGTTGACAGTCCATGTCAGAGCAGAAACCAAGCCATGAGGTCGAATGAATTGTCCGTAGAGCTCCGAGACATGATTGTGTCGAGGCACAGATCTGGGGAAGGGTACCATTTCTTAAATGGTAGAAGTTTGGAACCGCCAAGACTCTTCCTAGAGCTGGCCGCTCAGCCAAACTCAGGCAATCGGAGAAGAAGGACCTTGGTCAGTGAGGTGACCAAGAACCAGATGGTCACTCTGGCAGAGCTCCAGAGTTCTTCTGTGGAGATGGAAGAACCTTCCAGAAGAACAACCATCTCTGCAGCCCTCCATCAATCAGGTCTTTATGGTGGAGGGGCCAGACGGAAGCCACTCCTCAGTAAAAGGCACACGACAGCCTGCTTGGAGTTTGCCAAAACGCACCTCAAGGACTCTCAGACCATGACAAACAAGATTGGACTGATTAAAACAAGATTGACTCTTTGGCCTGAATGCCAAGCGTTGAGTCTGGAGGAAACCTGGCCCCACCCCTACGGTGAAGCATGGTGGTGGCAGCATCACGCTGTTGGGATGTTTTTCAGCGACAGGGACTGGGAGACTAGTCGGTAGAGGGAAAGATGAACGAAACAAAGTAGAGATCCTTGATGAAAACCTGCTCGAGTTCACCTTCCAACAGGACAACAACCCTAAGCACACAGCCAAGACAATGCAGGAGGACAAGTCACAATGTCCTTGAGTGGCCCAGCCAGAGCCTGGACTTGAACCCGATCAGACATCTCTAGATAGCTGTACAGCGACATCCCAATCCAACCTGACAGAGCTTGAGAGGATCTGCAGAGAAAAAGTCCCCAAATACACCCAAAAGTGCTTCAACAAAGTACTGAGTAAAGGGTCTGAATACTTATGTAAAATGTGATATTTCNTCTAGTTGTAAGTCCCACTTCCAGCCAGTGTATTTCGGTGAAGACAGAGAACGGATAGTGCGTGATTATCCACAGAATAAATAAGAAAAGTTGCAGCATGTTTAACTGTATTTGTGTGTGCATCTAAAAAAAACATATCCTACAGTTGTTCATTGAATAATCCTAAAGAGTACCTGTGCAGTTCATGGTGGTGAGGTGACAAGTCAATAAAGACAACATCCAAACTGGTCTAGCCGGCAGCCTTGTAGTGATTAAATGTCCAACCAATATATACCTAGCTTAGTTATCACAACACAGGTGTAACCCGGTCCTATTTTACATTCCTTCATATGATTCTGTGGTCACATGCTGCACATGCACAACGTTATCATGTGTTATGAGAGATATTATACTTAAGTAATCTACATTGACCTTTTGATGTAAAAGTCTAATGACATTATCTTCCTTATTCCTACAGTTACCTTGCATCTGGAGATTACTTTAAAACCATTGCCTACAGTTACCGTGCAGGTTGGGTGCATCAAGAGAGTGTCTCATGAGGGAATTCATGCCTGTCCCAACCAAGGACGACTGGAGGGCCATAGCTGCTGGCTTTGAAGAATGGTGGAACTTTCCTCATTGTCTGGGATCAGTGGATGGCAAGCACGTGGTCCTGCAAGCCCCCCTAAACTCCAGCTCCCTGTTCTACAACTACAAGGGGACATTCTCCATTATCCTCTTGGCGGTTGTGGATGCCAATTACCTCTTCCGGTTAGTGGATGTCGGCAGCAATGGGAGGAAGAGCAACGGAGATACTCTGGCAATCTGCCTTTGGTCCTCAGGGATGGCACCCTGGACCTCCCCGAAGACAGCCTGATTCTGGAGCAGAGCACCGGGGACTAGTGATGCCCAGATCAGCTGTTTGTTCCCCTGCACCTGCCCACAATTGCTAATATCCTATCAACAACCGTCCGACTATATGTGGTAAAGTGAAAAGCTGAGGCCTGCACACAACCCTAACCTGCAAATATAGAAAATGCACTATAGGCTACAGTCAAAGCCTGCAGAGCGATTACATTTTTTTTTACAGGGGGTACCGGATTTGTTGTTGTCTGATTTAGATATGTTTCTTCTTATAATTTCCAACATTTTGGTAGGCTATTAGTTATTAAACTTGTTTATAATTTGATACATGTAGCTTATCTTCTGTCATTATATGTTGCCCTAGAAGACTAAATAAACCCTTGCTCAACAGAATAATATAATATAGATGGATAGAATGAATACTTCAATCTAGTTGACATCGATAAAGTTGTCTCTCATCTTTTGCGGAGCAAAGACGTTTATATGAATTACAAATCAGCCTTTAACTATTTAAATCATGTGTTCTAGTCTACTGCAGAGTTACAATGTGTAAACATTGAGGTCCCAGGACCAGGATTGGTAAACACTGTTGAAGTGTATAATTGAAATACATACATGCACACACAGCATCATTCAAAGACTGGAGTTTGATACTCCAGGTATTGGACATGACTGAAAAACAATGTCTCACAGACATTCATACCTGAACCGTACCTTTATTTGCCAAGGTAGAGTACATGATCAGTGAATATATTCAAAGTACAGGCTACAATGTGGGAAACTCATGCTTGGTAATAACTACATGTATTTACAGTACAACTTGTATCCTTGGCACAATAAAGTTATATTACCTGCTACTCAATCCAGAGGCTTCATTGATGCTTTTCAGAGTGTCTTGAAGTCAATACAACCAGCTATGATAGCTGAGGTTCATAGCTAGCTAGCTAATATTGACATTGTACTATTGGCATGTAACAATCATGTGCATACTTATTGGGGATTAATGATTAACAGGTGGAAGCAAAAAAACACTGATCTAAACTCATATTACAACAAACATTTTAGGTTCCATACACAGATCGGCTACATAGCTAGCTACACATCCATAAGCATACAATGATTGTTATCCTCCACTACACAATAAGCAAGAAAAGATTTAGCTAACTACATTACTTCAACTGCATTGCATGGAAAATATCAACAAGGCAAGCTTACAAAATTGTACAGTCAATTTTGCAGTAAATGTTTTAGCTAGCTAGATTCTATACATTCACTGTTTCACAAGACGACAGCCTGGTTTGATGGTTCTCAGAAGTCCCTAAAACATTAAACAACACAAATTACAACTTCATACTCATGTCAAGACGCCCATAAAGGTAGCGAGCTAGCAGGCTAACTTTAGCTAGTCAGCTACCTTGCTAAATAGCAATTTTCGTAAAATTAACTTTATGACAAAAAATATACATAATCGTTTGTCTCTACATTAACTAACATACTCAACTGTACATTGTTTGGATGATTCGTTATGATGTTATAAGTACTTACATTTGCTTCGATCCAAGTATTTTTTTCAGCCATCTTTTCTGAAGAAACTCTCCAGCGTTGGGTCTCAGAGCGCAATATTCACAACCGGAATCACTCGATATGATTGGTCATCAGCCAGCGTTTGCCGCCTGTGATTTGCATAAAGTAGGGAAATGCTGAACTTTTTCACTGCTGCCCACGCCATGCCAACGGACCCGCCCACGCCATGCCAACGGACCCGCCCACGCCATGCCAACGGACCCGCCCACGCCATGCTACAAGATAGTAATGGGTCGTTTCTCGAACAAATGGCTCTTTCTGATCTTTTTGAGGAAGGTCGGAACCGAATCACTTGTGAAAGAGCCGTTCATTTGGCTCGCTGATTTTGATACTGTTACTACTACTTTTTGATCTCCAGACAACTATTATCTGCAGATAAAAACATTATCTGAAGATGACAATGCTTCACTGCAGGAACAATGGATAGTGAGCAGAGAGCCTCATTCTGGTCCACACATTTAATAATTTGGTCAGTTAAAATGTATGTGAACACACGTGTCAGGATCTGATATCATGACAGGCAACCTTTTAGGCTTTACATGAGATTTGCAAGTATTTCATAATTGCAGGGACATTTTTAAGCGCTACAGAACAAAGAGTCGTTTGGGAGCCAAATAAATGTCTCTTTTAGCTGAATGTAGCCAAATAATTTGGCTCACCGAAAAGATTCGGAATGCCCATCCCTACTACCAGAAGCATGGCTTTCATTTCTATTGAAACTCGGACAGATCCAGCCCATTATATTTTCTGCATTCTGAAAGTGGAAGGTACTCTAGCGATAAGTTTCATTTCTGATGAAACATGAGTGACCCAGTGACGTTGTAGATCAGCCTTTGTAAAACTCAGTTTTGCTGACCCTCATCTTGTATCTGCACTTTTGTACTGGTTATGTGTATGTAGGCTACAATAAGCACCTTTTATTCAGGTTCAATCTTGGGTTCTGTTGACAGAAAAGAGAGAGACAAACCCAGTCGAGACTAGATTCTGGTATTTGGCTGTACACCAAGGTGAGATTATTATTATATTATTTGATGTGAGGACTTATTACAATACAGTGTTAATCATGTTTACAAGTTTCCAAATGTTATTTTAGAAAAAAACTTTATAGTTTGAAAACCTTATGGGACCATACTCTCCTGTTTTTTTTAAAGATTGTTTTGTATTACTTGTTTAAGAAAATCTCATTCTCTGAGCAATTGTATTAGTATAAATTAATATAATTTCTGATTTGTGCATACAATATAGCTTAGTATTCATATTATTTATTTTATGCAGTCTTTTTTTCTAATCTTTATCAAGTGTGCCAATAATCGTTTACCTGGTAGGTCAGATTAAAGTGACATTTCACTCCAAAATGAAAGTTTTGGGATTATTTCTGATATTTATAAAACTAACATTTTCAGATCTTTAACTGTTTTTTGGTCCTGAAAACTTTTAAAGGCCCAGTGCAGTCAAAATTAAGTTTTTCCTGTTTGGGGTTTTTATAAAAACCACACCACAAAAACAATATACAATACATAGGTACAAAAATGAAAAAGTTTTGTTAAAACAGATAACAAAACCCATTAATCATAAATGTTCAAATTAATCGATCAGCAATCTGCAACTTAAATGCACCAAATACCTGTTCATGCCTGTCACTGCCAGAAATACAATCTTAACAATGATTGGGTTAGTTTTTAGATTCTGCTTCTATTAGCAAAATGATGTATTAACTGTCTGGCAATAGGTATAGCTAGCTAGCTGACCACATAGTACCAGTCTATTATGAATTGTATAGTCCCAAAATATTTTTATTGTCAGCACTCAAGTTTTCAAGATATGTAACTTTCAAAACACAGAAATCATCCTGTATGATGCTGCGGTTTGATAAAATAAATGAAAACACTTGAGTAAATGAAGGATACAAAGTATATTGAAAGCAGGTGCTTCCACACAGGGGTGGTTCTTGAGTTAATTACGCAAGTAACATCTCATCATGTTTAGGCTCATGTATAAAGTTGCCCAGTTGCCCATTATTGTGGTTACATGGCTAGAAGAAGAGATGTCAGTGACTTTGAAAAAGAGGGGTCTCAAAGGAGCATAGGGGGTTTAAAGTGTATGTCATGTACAGTGGTTGTATGAATTTCAGATCTACGGTCTCAGAACTGTCCTAGAGTCTGTTTTTAACGTCCCACACATTTTTATTTATGTCCCCGGGACGACGGGCGCCCTTAATTCGAGCCCTGTAGCCCTCAGCAAACAGCACAAAGAGAGGAAGATAGCGAGAGCATAATATACGTAGTGCACGCTGTGCGCCTGCCACTCTCAGACAGTCCTAGCAAAATTCTTGCTTCAGAAATTGTTATTTTCTAAAAAGCTACCTTTTTCCACTTTAATTGAAATCTAAGGAACTTAATTGTTACCCAGAAATGTTTTGATATTGATATAAAATGTCTGCATTGGGCCTTTAATGTATTACCAACCACTAGAAATAAGTTACAGATATCATTCCAAATGTTGACACAAACTTTGTTTTGTCTTAGGTTGACCATGGTTGGAAGGGGCATCCTGGGTTGTTTCATCTTGTTTCTGTCTCTGGCCTCAGTATCCGCTATAAAAGGAACCCTTAGTTCAATAAAGGACCTCAAGGGAATAGAGTTTGGTCACACCTCTCCTCGACAGGGCCTCATGCTGCTCCACTGGCTAGCCAACAACATTTACAATGACAACAATGGCGACATGAGACTCAATTTCAACCCAACCAGGAGAGACTATGGCATTCATTTATATAGAAATGCTGATAATCCCCATCCATTACCTATTCTGCCCCGTCAACGTGAAAGTTACTACTCACTAGGGAATCTTGGTCACAATAACAACAATGATGGCGCTATGGCACTTCCTAATTATGTCACTCAAATATTCTACAACTCAAGGGAACCTGAGAGCAACAGGGACAGGGTCATACTCAGAGTTAGGGATGATGGGTCCAATCAGTTCATAGTAGACGAGGTCTATGTCACACAGCACTATCCACCAAATGGAAACACAGGAACTGGCTATGATCCAGACAATACATACCTTGTCAGTTTCAACCTCCTAACACAAATCCAACGTCTCGCAACCATTGGCCAAAATGACATTCCACGTATATATAATGTAGAGATCAACCACAACAGTCTGCAGGAACTGGAAAACATCTGGGGACACACACCTGGTCTGGCACTTCTTCTGGCAATTGTATTGTCCTGTAGATTTAGGCCGCAAGCATGCTGTGTAACATCACAAAGTACCTTGAAGTATGAAGATAATAAATTGATTAAGCTTGAAGTGAAAACCACAGATAGAGGAAAAGCCAGGATCATCTGGAGTGGTATCCCCAAGAGGCTATTGGACCAGGGTGTAATGGTGGTTCTTCATAGGAACAATGACAGTGACAGTAAGAGCGAGCTAGACAGATTGTTGGTCAGGGACAAAGCCTCTGGGAGCTATAACACCTCAGTACCCCTTAACCCTGGTCTCCAGGTCAGGCTCCATAAGGAGGTAAAAACATGGTGGAATTACTTGGGGTTTGGGTCCACTATCGTAGAGGAGATCTGGAGAGGTTCTGAGTTTCACAATGCCAACCAAGAGATTCCTGTTGATATTAACGGACATGACGCCAGTCTGCAGCTCTTCGTAAAGGACGGAAAGGCCTGCGCTCGTCTGTATGTAAAGAAATCCTTCACTGTCTGGAAAAAAACATTTAATAACTCCTGGGTTGGGTTCTACTCTTCTGAAGGCACCCTGGATCATAAGACCTGGCAATGGGCTGTAAAGTTCTCTAAGGAAAGCCGCTCTGATTGGGCAGATATACCTGGGTATGATGTCTTTGTGTATGAGTCTAGTATGACCATGTCTCCTGGGGTCCAGGCCAGATTCATGCTGGAGAAATCTGGGGGTGAAAAGGCACGCACTCCACGCTGGGAGAAACTTGTCCAGGGGTGAGCTCACCTGATAACATTAAATATGATGTTGATATTTAAATTTTTAACTGCTTGTGTAATTGCTTTTGTTCAACATTTATGTAAAAGAGAATATGTTCCCAAAAAGCTATCTGGTGTCTCTTCTTTCTTTGCTATTTTGAGGGGATGACTACAGGCTCTTGGTGTGGGAGTCTTGACCTGTCCTCATGACAAATCATTCAGTACATTATATTGTCTTTTTCTATTTTTTTCTTTTTAATTAATCATGGGCAGGAGATCTTTGTAGGGAAAAGGTGGATACCTAGTCAGTTGCACACCTGAATGCAATCAACTTAAATGTATATTCCTAATTTTACTCAACCGCTCTGAATCCACGTCATCAACACCCGGGGAGCAGTTGATGTTGGGGGTTAATTGCCTTGCTCAAGGGCAGAATGGCAGATTTTTCCACCTTGGCGGCATGGGGATTTGAACCAGTAACCTTGCTGGATTGCTGGCCCAATGCTCTTATCCGCCAGGCTCCATGCTGCATTTGTGTTGACTGTGTTTGTTGTTTCTGTTTGTTGCTATTCATTTTTGTGTTTTGTGAAAATTCTATAAAAATGTAATCACAAAAAAAGCTATATGATAAATTTTGCAAAAATATACAATAAATACCTAAGAAAAACTAACAAAATGGTGGAGTAATCATCCCAGGATCCACTCTTGATCCCTTCAAAGAAATGCTCCTGGAAGATGAATGTGAAAAGATGACTGGACTTATGATGGAGCTGGACAATGGTGATTTTGGACAAATCTCATATCAGTAGTCAGTCACCGAAGTCGGCCTACAGTGGTTTCCATATCTATTCACACTATGGTTTGCAAATGGAATCAGCCATGACCCACTAGCCAGTCCTGAACCACCATTTAGGAAAGTGAAACACATAATGTCAGGTCAGCCCAGAGGGGTGGGGAACTCCATCACCATGAACCACAGTGTGATGTAGCAACTGATTTAGACCGGGGAATCCCGATGACTTCACTCTCAGACCAATCATTGGTATTAAAGGATCAGGTACATTTAGCGCCAGTCAAAGTGAGAAGAGAAAATCTGCAGACATTGTGGGTCCCAGGAACCCATGTTGCATACCTCTGGTCCAACAACAGCTGTGGGATGTACTGCCCTCTACTGGTCTTTACAAGTACTATATTTATCTCACATCAGGGCTGAGTTTCATTTAGATATTTTTGACCCAGTGTCATACAAAATTGTGTGTTTCTCTACTCCAACAATTAATCCACAGATAAAAGGGGAAACCTAGTATCACCGAGGTATCTATTTACGTTCACATACACCGTTTCGTAGTTGCTGTCATCTTTCTTACTGGGATTACTCCGCCTGCACTAGCGCTCAGTGCGCACTGGACAGACAGCAGTATAGTGTGAACATGCTCCGGGAACTCTGTCAGAGCACATGGACAGCTGGGGTCATGACCTCAGAGCATGAACATTTAAATATCTTCGGCTCCCCGTCAACAAACAATCAGAATATATTTAGATATTTCTTAATTCCATTATTTTAATTTGAGATGTTATTGTGAATTGTTACATACTACTGCACTGTTGGAGCTAGGAACACATTTCGCTATACCCAGAATAACATCTACTAAATATGTGTATGTGAATTTGATTTGGTTTGAAGTGGTACTCGCTAAGCGTGACGTCCTTTACACATTCACACATTGTAGTTGTGACTTCTAAACCGTAAATGCAGGAGATCAACAATCCAAATAGCAGACAACATTACTCCAATCACAAACCATATTTTCAATAAACAGTTTAAATAATGACTGTTTTTGTTGCTAGAATTATTAAAGGCACATAGAGAAGTTAGAAGCCTACATACCCCAGTTAAATAAATAAAACATGTAAAATTATTCAACCATTTTTCAGAACCTAATATGAGCCTTGTATTTATTAGATAAAGTTGTGTATTTCAAATGAGTCAGGATTTTCAGGTTCTCATCAACAGGCCCTTGGTCAGCCATGATATAACGTGATCAAATAATGTCACATATTCCTTCAGGACCCCATAACACCTTTGTGTTGCAGTATTATTCATTACAACAGTCATAACACATGAATTCCCTTCGAATAGCTGTTAAATTATCAGTACAAAATGCGTGTTTTTACTGTCATAGTACCCAACCCCCTGACACACTCTTCACACAACAGTCTGGGAGCACTGGGTAAGCCTCAGAGCATTACCCAGGTAGCATTAGCAATTTAGGGCTTTACATGCCTTGCTCAAGGCCACAAAGTATAGGGTTGGAACCAGACCTGTGTGTAAATAGTTTTTTTTCAAATACTCCAACTAGCTGTACTTGATGATTGAGTTTGCCTGGTGCAATGGAACCTGTGGAATAGTCCCATGAGTGTAAAACCAGTCAATCTGGAACTCCAGGCAGGCTCAAACAAATGGGTGAAGTATTTTATCAATTTAAAATACTATTTGAACCCAATTGTAAATCCCCCTACCAAGGCAGCAGGGGATGGCACCTGAAAAGTGATATAGGTGTGGTTAAACTTGTGTAAGTCTTGTATGAGCGGTGGAGTGTAACGAAGGTGGTTCTGTGTGTTTAGGAACCTAAAAAGGCTAGAGTGACAGGCCAATAACTGGAAGGTTGTCAGTTCAACCCTGGGTCTCTTGTTACCTTGCTGAACTATTGGGCTGCATGTACTGTAGCCTAGAGGTTGGAGGGGAGGGTAAGCATCTGGGGGGTTGCAGGTTTGAATCCTGGAGCTGATCCCAGGAAAAAATCTGGTGGATGTGAACCTGCAACTGGAGGGTTGCTGGTATCTATTCCTAGATGCCATCTCCTGCCGTTGTGCTCTTGAGGAAAGCACAACCACAAAACGGTCTACATTGTAGTCTTCTTCTTTATCACGGAGAAGCTAACACAAGTCTCACACAAGGTTACTCAACAAGCAAGTGTGGTTCACCAAACAAAAAAACAACCCCTGTTACACTTCACCCCATTTGACCTTCCCCTCCTAGCAGAGACCCGTCCGGGCACAGACTGGATTCTAACCCGGGTCTCCTGGGCACCACAAGTTCTCAAACAAGGTTACTCATCATGATACGCAGCCTGTTGTGTGTACGTTGTGTCAGGGGTCGGATACTGTTACATCAAAATGACAAGTTCCAGTTGTACAATGGCTAACTGTGTGTGTGTGTGTGTGTGTGTGTGTGTGTGTGTGTGTGTGTGTGTGTGTGTGTGTGTGTGTGTGTGTGTGTGTGTGTGTGTGTAATTGGTGGTAAGTGGTGGTATGTGGTATCAAATTGAGGGAAGTAATACATAAAAACATTGATTTTGGTAATGTTGTGGAAATTCTACACGTGGGACACCTGAAGTCAATCTTATATGAATCATTGTTTATTAACAGCAAACTGGAGAGGTCACAGTCAAACTTAGATGCATAAAGTACTGGTCTGAAGTGAGCTCCGCTGGGGCCGTCCCATTAGTTCTCTTATATACTGCTTACACAGACAAGTTATAGTTGCATGATTTAGTTTATTCCTCATTCATAATTAATTCATCATTAACGTTTGGTTCATATATGTGACAGACAAATACCTCACAAGGCTTCTTCTCTCCAAGCTGAGACCTTGAATCTGAGATATCCCTTTGTTCTCAAAACAAGGTTCTGGGTGTTCTGCCAAATTGCTCTTCTGATAGTGAGGATTCCTCCCAGGTACGTTCAGTCAGTCACTTGCATGAACACAGAAATTGTTTATTAGAAAAGCACAAACATCAATCACAGTATATTATTACAAGACTGGTTGAAGTTATTATCGTTATTCTTCAAAAAAGTTATTATTTGCCTAAATACGTAATAACCAGTGGGTAACGTAATAACTTATTACATTTAGTGGAAAAAGTTATTACGTTAATGGTTCAACCAAGGTTATCAGGTTATCCGCAAGTTTTATATTAACCGGTTTTATTACATAGAAACGCTATTACATTAACCGTTGTTACATGCCCTCCTAAATCATAAAATGTACTGTGTTTCTCTCACATGAAGGAGGGCTCATGGCTGAGTTTCATTCCAAAAAGTGGGTTTCTTCCTTCTACCCTTATTACACTCACCCTTCATTATAACCTTATTCCTTCTACCTACATTACACAAAATGTGTATTTTGTATATAAATGTATCTAACCCATTGTGTAAAACAACCAAAATGAATAGTTTAGTAGATGCTGGTCTAATAAACACAAACTGTATCTTTCATAAATACAAAGATATGTTTAACTTGTTGCCTAGAAACAGGGAAATCACACTGTTAAAATTGCATGCAGTCTTGATTCCCTCCACTGCCTTCACCCTGGGAGACAAGACGTTATGTTTCAAGAAAAGTTATGGCAACATTTTTCTGCTCCTAAGCAACAAGCTACCAACTGTTCAGGACAAGGTATTTAGCGTAGAAGGAAGAGAACAACTCTTCTGAAATGAAACTGAGCCCTGATCCGTCCTCCATGTTGGCTATGTGTGATAAATATAGTACTTTGTAAAAACCAGTAGAGGGCAGTACATCACACAGCTGTTGTTGGACCAGAGGTATGCAACATGGGTTCCTGGGAGCCACACTTATCTGCTGATTGTCCTTTGACTGGAACTTAACTTACCCGACCCATTAATGCCCCTGATTGGTCTGAGAGTGAATTATTTTGGTTTGTACTAACATGCTGACCAAACCGGACACACTTGAGCGTCCGTGTGCGCCATCGCACGCACATAGATTTTTTTCACCCACACCAGAAGCGATCAGGACACACAGGCTGAAGTATCAAAACAGACTCTGATATTAATCAAAATATATTAATTTGGGGATATGTCGAAAATCATTAAACATTTATGACAATTTAGCTAGCTAGCTTGCTGTTGCCAGCTAATTTGTCCTGGGATATAAACATTGGGTTGTTATTTTACCTGAAATGCACAAGGTCCTCTACACCCACAATTAATCCACAGATAAAACGATAAACTGAATTCCTTTCTCGTCATCTCTCCTCCATCCTCAGGCTTCTTCTTATTATTTGTGACTTAATATGGCGGTTGGCAACCAACTTTACAGCATTACTACAACCTACCGGAGTGTGGACCTAAATTAATATTTCAATCACCCATGTGGGTATATGCTCCTAAAAACCTATGAGGAGATGGGATAGGCTGGACTTGCAGCGTGTTGAGCGTCACAAATAGAACCGAATTCTATTTTAGCGCCTGGCCACGCAGACGCTCGCTGACGCCCAAGAGCAGTTTGAGTGCAATGACTGAATAACATGTGTGTGTACATTTATTTTGCAACCCTCGCACACTCAACGTGTCCGGTCTGGTCAGCATGTAAGGCTCCAGGACTGGCTGGTCGCTGGTTAGTCATGGTTGATTACTTTTCAGCTCTGTCTCTCTATCTGTGATTGTTACAGATCTACCTGTGACCATCCCAACACAAACTTCCCACTGGGCACACACTGGTTGAATCAACACAAACGGTGGATTACCACACCAAACCCACCAGAGGTTAATACTGTAGGCCCATGGTTAATAGATCCATGGATTTTGACGGGTAATTAAAAGTACAGGGTAATCTGTTTCTCTCTCTCTCACACACACACACAGAAACGAGCACACGTGCTGCACTGCACTACACTACACTACATTGGTAATTAAAAAGGGAGGTGGGAGAGGGAAATAAGATCCCACTGACATTTCAGCGTCATGGGGTCTGAATCATGTAGCATGGACATGGGACGTGTCAGCTAAATAACGTTATTAAGAGTCAGATCATATTGGAGGGAACGACTTCTGTTCTCAGTAGAACAACACATACTCCAGGTGTGAAGGGAGAAAAGAGAGGGAGGAAGGACGGTGTAGTGGGCAGGGATTGGCGGGCTTGGCCAAACCTAAATCCTATCCTAACTCATTCAAAATACACTTTACCTCGTCAATATTCTGTCAAAAGTCTTATGAGTTACTGGAAAGTGATACAAATATATTTGGAGTGGATAAGTAACCTAAATAACTCAATAACAGTAATGATACTTATTTTACTTTAATCATATAAGAACAGCAACACCATTTTGCTGACCCTCATTGTGTATCTGCACTTTGTACTGGTTATGTGTATGTAGGCTACAAGAAGCACCTTTTAGTCAGTTTCAATCTTGGGTTCTGTTGATAGAGAAGAGAGAAACAAACACAGTCAAAACTAGATTCTGGTGCTAGGCTGCACAAGATGTTGAGTGCGATTTTTTATGCCAACTCATTGGTTTTATTTTGATGTGTCCAAATGTTATTTTGGAAATCCTTGAGAGTACATTTGGGACATAGGTCCGATATAGTGACAATTCACTCCAAAATTAAGTGTCAAATATTGTCTGATGTTTTGGGGGGTCCTAAAACTTTTAACGCATTACCAACCACTAGAAATAAGTTACAGATGTATTTATTTGTTTATGTTTTACTGAAGGTGCAAATGTTGTTTTGTCATAGGTTGGCAATGGTTGGAAGGGGCTTCCTGGGTTGATTAATCCTGTGTTGGTGTCTGGCCTCAGAATGCGCTATCAAAGGTACCCTTAATTCAATAAAGGATATCAAGGACATAGACTTTGGACACACCTATCCCCCACAAGGGGCGGCAAGTAGCCTAGAGGTTAGAGGCAGGTAGCCTAGTGGTTAGACCATTGGGCCAGTAACCGAAAGGTTGCTGGATAAAAGCCCAGAGCTGACAAGGTAAAAATCAGTCATTCTTCCCCTGAACAAGGATTTAACCCACTGTTCCTCGGTAGGCCGTCATTGGAAATAAGAATTTGTTCTTAATTAATAGGGCTAGGTGTCCCGCTAGCAGGACAACTTCTGGTGAAACTGGAGGGCACGCAATTCAAATAAATAATCATAAAAATTATGGATATTAAACATTTAGGTACATATAAGTGTCTTATATCGGTTGAAAGCTTAAATTCTTGTTAATCTAACTGCACTGTCCGATTTACAGTAGCTGTTACAGCGGAAACATGCAATGCGATTGTTTGAGGATGGTGCACCACATCAAAATATTTTTCCACCGGCACAGGTTTCATAAATTCACAAATAGCGATTAAATATTCACTTAAATTTTTTAAATCTTCCTCTGACTTGTCATCCAAAGGGTCCCAGCTATAACATGTAGTGTCCTTTTGTTAGATAAAATCCTTCTTTATATCCCAAAAAGTCAGTTTAGTTGGTGCCATCGATTTGAGTAATACACTCGTTCAACGTGCAGAGAAAGGAATCCGGAAATCTACCCCTAAACTGTGTTTCAACAAGTCAAAATATGTTTCTAATTACTCCTCAGATACCCTAAAATGTAATAAAACTATAATATTTCTTACGGAAAGAACTATGTTCAATAGGAAACCGATTTTAGCAGGTGCGTCCTGTCTTCATGGCGTGAGCAAACATGAATTTCCAAGCCTTCTACTAAAACTGTTATTTCTTATTAGTTTTTGAAGTTACAAGCCTGAAACCTTGAACATAGACTGCTGACACCCTGTAGAAGCCATAGGATTGCATCCAGGAGGTAATTTTCCGTAAACTTGCCATTGTAAGAGGATGGTCTTTTTCTTTGGATTTTCTCCTACCATATCTATTGTGTTAAATTCTCTTACATTATTTGATAATTTCTACAAACTTCAAAGTGTTTTCTTTCCAATGGTACCAGTTATATACATATACATATCCTGGCTTCAGGGCCTGAGCAACAGGCAGTTTACTTTGGGCACGCCATTCAGGCGGAATTTGAGAAAAAAGGGGCTTGCCCTAAGAAGTTTTTAACTGACTTGCCTAGTTAAATAAAGATTACATTTAAAAAAATAAACACGGCTTGATGCTTCTCCACTGGCTAGCTGACAACAGGAGAGCGCACAATTATGAACTGGAAAATGTATTAATAAAACAGTTAGGCATTTGGGCAATCTTGATACATAATTTTGAACAGATATGTAATGGTTCATTGGATCTGTCTAAAACTATGCACATATACTGCTGCCATCTAGTGTCCAAAATCGAAGGTGCACCTGGGCTGGAATAATACATTATGGCCTTTCTCATGCATTTCAAAGATGATTGTTTTATGCTTTGTATTATCTTTTACCAGACCTAATATGTTATATTCTCCTACATTCATTTCACATTTCCACAAACTGCTAGTTAGCAGCTTCCTAAAAATGGTATCCACAAGACTCTGGGGAAGTAGGTGATGGTCCTCATTTACAAAATCTCAAAGTATCCCTTTAAGATATGCTCCAGGAAACTGAGTGAGGGTGAAAAGATGACTGGGACTATGCTGGAGCTGGACAATGGTGATTTTCTGACAAATCTCATGTCAGTAGTGAGTCACTGAAGTCAACCTACAGTGGTTTCCAAACCTTTTCACACTATAAAAAATGAATCAGCCATGACCCACCAGCCAGTACACCATTTGGAAAGTGTAAGACCTGATATAAGGGTAAGTCAGCCCAGAGGGGTGAGGAACTACACCATTAAGAACCACAGTATAATGTAGCAACTGATTTAGACTGGGGAATCCTAATGTCTTCACTCTCAGACCAATCAGTGACATTAAGGGATTAGGTAAGTTAAGTACCAGTCAGGGGGAGAAGAGAAAATCAAATCAAATATTATATGTCACATGTGCAGAATACAACTGGTGTAGACTTTACAGTGAAATGCTTGCTTACAAACCTTTCCCAATGAGGCAGAGTTTAAATATAATAATACAAAATTAAATAGCAACTAACACAAGAGGAATACAATAAAATACACAAGATTGGAACTACATACAAGGAGTACCAGGACCAGATCAATGTGCAGCAGTACGAGGTATTTGAGTTAGATCAGCAGACATTGTGGCTCCCAGGATCCCATGTTGCATACCTCTGGTCCAGCCACAGCTGTGTGATGTATTGCCCTCTACTGGTCTTTACAAAGTACTATATTTATCTCACATCCAATATGGAGGGCTGAGTTCAATTTAAGGGATTTTTTGCCCATTGTCATACAAAATTGTATGTTTCTCTACTCCAACTATTAATCAACAGATAAAAGTAGAAACCTAGTTAGTTTTAGTTAGTTATATTTGATGAATCTCTCCTTGTTCATCTTTCAAGCACCCACGTTGGTTATTATGCTCGTAATGAGTAGATGGTAGAGGCGGGACATGCAGCGCGTCAAGCCTCTCAAATGGAATCAAATTCTATTTTAGCGCTGACGCATGTGTCACTACCCTCATCTGAAAGCATTAGGATAGTCTGAAATGAGATGGAAAAAGGAAGCACATGAGAATATTTAAACTTTACCAAGTGAGTGTGTTAATCATTAATCAAAAATGTAATAAATACACCCTTCAGGGTTATCCTAAACATAATTGTGTGCTACAGTACTTCTGTCCTCCTGTCAAGCCTTCCCCTAATTAGTCTTACTTGGCAATGAGGTGATTAATTAAATGTTTAGAGAGGAGGGAGTTCCTGCTGGAAACGTATGGAAAATGAATCAGGTCCTAAATAACAGCCTACCTTTGAAGATGTGAATACCATAGTGTGTGTGTGTGTGTGTGCATGCGTACGTGAAAGCGTGCCTTCTTTCAAGTTCAAGTCTGTTACACTATGTAAACACATGACATTCATTAGCCATTTAAATCAATCAATAAAAAATACTAACAGGGTGCGTAAATTAAACAAACATCTTAATCTTATACTAACTCTATGCCTTCTCTTATCAGGGGATATCCATCAATGCCCTGGACCTCACTTTATCACGAACCCCATCAAACGGCCTATGCACCCATGCTCCTCTTGCGAATGTTGGATAAAGAGTAACAGCAAAGCTTTGTTATGTTTGGAATGCGCGCAGGGGATTGATCTAAAATGCAGAGATCCCAGCGATGGACATGGGGTCAATGAAGCTTACCGTTGCTGTCTGTGTGCTGTACCCGCGGGGTGTGTGAGCATTGGAGGTGGAGTGGGACCAGAGGACTTACCGAGGGTGGAGAGTGCACAGGAGGGGGGGGGGTCCACAGCGGAGCGGAGGCCACCAGAGGCGAGTGACGGGGGACACGGTGGTGAGGACGATGGAGTAGCATCTGGGGAGGGGTGCTCCATGGCGACAGGGAGGACACAGGAGGCAGGGCAGTGGGAAGATGGCAGCGCAGTGGGAGGCGAGTTACAAGTGGATCGGGAATTCAATGAGGCCTTTGGGAAGAAGGGCTTACATTTTGTGCACTTAAACTTCCGAAGCCTACTACCGAAGATGGATGAGATACGCCTGTTGGTTTGCAAATCAGAGGTGGGTGTCTTATGTTTTACTGAGACATGGTTGGATTCATCTGTTTGTGACTCAGAAATTGAGATATGTAATTACTCTGTTGTCAGGAAGGATCGGAATCGGAACGGTGGGGGGATATGTGCGTTTGTAAGATCAGACATTGCTTTTAACGTCAGATCGTGTTTAAGAGCTGATCTGGAGATTGTCTGGCTGGATATCTGCCTTCCCAAAACCAAGCCGATTTTGTTGGGGGTGTGTTATAGGCCGTCCAAGCAGAATGCATTCTATAAAGGTCTTAAAATGTTGTTGTCAAACTGTAATGATTCCCTGTTTAATGAAATCATTTTGTTAGGGGATTTCAATACTGATGTCTGCAAAAAGAATAGCCCAACCCACAATGTATTTATGCACTTTTGTAGATCACTTGCTCTGACCCAAATGATAAAAGATCCCACCAGGATATGTGAAACAGTGCAAAGTACGATTGACTTAATATTGGTGTCTGATAAATCTAAAATATCGCGGAGTGGAGTAAGAGTAAATTGAATCAGTGATCATATTATTACATTTTCCACAATGAGTATTTTTAAAGATATATTTAAGTGTCACAAAACCGTTAGAATCAGAGGACTCAAAAAATACTGTGTTGAAAAGTTTAAGGAGGAAGTGGGTAAAATTGACTGGGAAGTCTTTAAATGTAGATTCCTTGATGTGGTGAATGTGATGGCTCCCATTAGACGGGTCAGGGTAAAGCAGAGATCTAGCCCTTGGTTTAATCATGAGATTATAGAATCTATCCAAGCAAGGAATAAGGCATTTACATTTTTTTAGAACTCTCAAGAGCAACATGATTTTTTCCCTATATAAACGTCACAGAAATTAAGCACAGAGCAGGATGCATGAAGCTAAGAGGGGTTACTTTGCTGAGAAAATAAATGAGAACAAAAATGACCCTAAAAAGCTTTGGAAATCATTTAAGGAACTAGGCTGTAGTAGTACTACAAAAACCAAACTAAACAGTATTGGACTGAACATCAGGGGGGAGATGGTATATGAAAAAGCAGAGGTTGCCAATCAATTCAACTCTTTTTTTTAACTTATGTTGCCAGCAAGTGTCGTGGAAAAAATGATCTTCAAATTATGACACTCATACAAGAAACTTGTGAATTCAATAAGCCTTTAATTCAGAGTAATTAAAGGGAGCTGACCTAGGAAA
>QNTS01000305.1:229095-252503 GCA_003317085.1 Hucho hucho
AAAATAATTGAGAACAAAAATGACCCTAAAAAGCTTTGGAAATCATTTAAGGAACTAGGCTGTAGTAGTACTACAAAAACCAAACTAAACAGTATTGGACTGAACATCAGGGGGGAGATGGTATATGAAAAAGCAGAGGTTGCCAATCAATTCAACTCTTTTTTTTAACTTATGTTGCCAGCAAGTGTCGTGGAAAAAATGATCTTCAAATTATGACACTCATACAAGAAACTTGTGAATTCAATAAGCCTTTAATTCAGAGTAATTAAAGGGAGCTGACCTAGGAAACAGCTGACTCTGTGTCTCAGAGCACAGCCTTTATAGTATTCTCCCTCTATTCCATACATAGACCCCTCCCCAAGCTTTACAGCTTCCCATATGTCCTGTTTCAATAGGGGTCTTTGTTACATTGTCTTCTGGCATCCTGCTTTTCCTCAGATCTTAATCAGTTCCAAATGGCCTTCCTGCTGGCCTCCTCCTCAGCTCTGTTTAATCAGTACCACATGTCTCTCTGCTGACCCTCTGCTCCTTAGGTCTGTTTGTTCAACTATTCAGCTTCAACAAATCCTATACATTATGTATGTCTTTCTGTCTTACTACTTCAAAGTAATCAATCAGAATACTGAAAATGTAATAATTGTAATGAGTTAATCTCCCACAACTATCTAAGTTAAGCTTGCTTTAGCACTTAAGCCTCATTATCAATACTATCATGTTGTCTGCTATCACATAGTACATTAATTAAATTAATCAATGTGTCTTAGCCATGTTTCTACCACCACACAAGTTGGTTAGCAAGCTGCCCACCAGTTCTGGTTTGTATGGAAGCAACCAAGTCAAGAAGTGTTATGTAGAGTTCAGCCAAACTTTTTTCCTTTTGCAAAGGTAGCACCAGCCAAAATAGTCAGTATGCTGGCAGAGCTTAAATGCTCCAAAGCCACAGGCCTGGATAATATTCCTATAGATTCTGCTGAGCAAATTGGCCCTTGTATTACGCATATCGTTAATCTCTCTCTTGAACAAGGTACCTTTCCCAGGGACATGAAACAAGCTAAAGTTATACCTTTAAATAAGAAGGGGATAAAGTCTGACCCTGAGAATTATAGGCCTGTATCTATCCTCTGTGTAACATCAAAGATCCTGGAGAGAGTTGTACATGAGCAAATGTATGAATATGTTAACAAACAGGGTCTAATGTATGATTTTCAGTCGGGTTTTAGAAAAACATACTCCACTGATTCATGTCTACTTTACTTGACTGACTTCATCAGGACAGAGATTTATGAGGGAAATCTGTGTGGAATGGTACTGCTTGACCTACAGAAGGCCTTTGATACAGTTAACTACTGTTTCCTAATCTCCAAACTGGAGGCACTGGGGTTAAGCAGTATCCCTCTAGGCTGGGTAAAGTCATATTTAGCAGGAAGGGAGCAAGCAGTAGAGGTTAATGGTTCACTGTCTCAGGCTAAACCAATGAGTTGTGGCGTTCCCCAGGGGAGCGTGCTTGGGCCTCTGCTGTTTTTATTGTATATTAACGATATGAAAGATGCTTGTTCTTGCAGTCTTTTCTTTATGCGGATGACTCTACACTTCTGGTCTCACAAATGTTAAACTATGTTGGAGAGCATACTTAGCACAGAGCTTGCTAACATTAGCAAATGGCTTGGAGATAATAAGCTATCTCTGCACTTAGGGAAAACTGAGGCAATTATTTTGGGATCCAAACCTAAATTGAGTAGGTCGTCTGAAATCAGAGTGGATTTAGGGGGTGAGGTTCTGACAACTAAAACCTCTGTTAGCTACTTGGGATGTATCCTTGATGGAAGCTTGGGGGGTGTGAGCATGGCCAATAAAGTGCTAGGGAAGGTTAATGCCAGGACTAGGTTTTTGGCAAGAAAGTCCAAGCTGCTTGATAAGGACTCCATAAAAGTGCTAGCTACTGCCCTCATTCAATGCCATTTTGACTATGCTTGTACTTCCTGGTTTGGGGGCTTATCTAAACTTATGAAGGGAAAGCTCCAGATAGCCCAGAATAAGCTGATCAGGGTAGTATTGAAGGTGAGTCCACATACTCACACAGGCAGGTGCTGCTTTCAGAAACTGTCTGCCAGATGAGGCTAGGGTGTCCCAGATTAGACTAGGTTTGGTATTTATGGTCCTGCGCCCAGATATCTAAGTGATTACTTTCCTCATGTTAGGGATGCACACAATCACAGCACCAGATCAGGTGTTGCTGATGTGTGCTTATACAGGTTCAGGAGTAATGCTGGGAAATGTACTTTCTTGTATACTGGAGCCTCAGAATGGAATGAGTTGCCTCTGCCCATAAAAACACCATCCTCTCTGAGCAGCTTTAAAGTAAAGTAAAAATATGTTTGATGTCTTCTGTGTCCATATGAATAACCCCTATGATGGAACTGGAATGATGAGATGGATGTTCTTCCTCTCTGTTTTTGTTTTATTATTTCACTGCCATACTGTGTTCGATCTTGTCTAGCCATCTTGTCTCAAGAGGACCACAATGGAAATAAGTCCCAGACTTTATTGTGTGTATCCTCGATGATTTTATTCATGTGCATGTATGGCTTTTTCAAGTTTTATGTGTGCTTGTTTTTTTAAATGGTCCAATTAATAAACTTAAACTAAAATCTAGAGGCAATTACATAGTCAGTTATCATTAAAAATCAGTATGAAATGGGATACCAATGTGTACTAACCACTGGAAGGCAGAAGAAGGACATCTGAGCTAATACAATGAACAAAATAATGCTAATACAAAAAATATAATGATTGTGTAAATTGTTGATGTTTTCTACATGACGGGGAGATTTCAAATTCCTCTGTTAATTCCTACAGTGACTCTCTCCCAGGGCAGAGTACAGACTACTTCACTGGATCTTCTCTGCAGCATGAGATCTGGCCTGGACCCCAGGAGCCATGACCATACTAGAGTTATACACATAGACATCATACGCAGGTACATCCTCAAAATCTGATATTTTTTCCTTAGAAAAAGACACTGCTCATTGCCAGGTATTATAGTTGAGCATGGATTTGTTATGGGAAGACTAGAACCCAACCCAGGAGTTATCCAACTTTGTCTTCCGGTCAGTGAATGACTTTTTCACACACAGGAGAACGCAGGCCTTTCCGTCCTTGACAAATTGCTGGAGTTAGACCTATAGCTGCTTACTGTAGATCAACAGGAATCTCTCCATTGGCATCATGAAACTCAGGACTTCTACATATTTTGTTGACAATAGTGGGACGTCTAAATAACCTTATAAAGAAGTATGGTGCCTTCTTGTGGAGCCTGACCTGGAGACCAGTGTTGAGGGGTAGTGAGGTGTCCCAGCTCCCAGATTCTCTGTCAGCCGAGTCACTGTCTAGCTTGCTTTTACTGTCATTGTTCTCACAAAGAACCACCGTCACACACTGGTCCAAAAGCCTCTTGGGGATACCACTCCAGACTTTCTTGGCTTTTCCTTCTTGCATGGTTTTCACTTCAAGCTTAATTGATTTATAGTCGTCATCCTCCATGCCACTCTGGGTTTCAACTGCACCAAGCCTTCATGGTCTACATGACCCTCTGGAGCGTGTAAAGTACAATACAACTTCTATAAGAAGTGACAGACCATTAGAGCACTCTCCCGCCAGTTGTGTTCAAGATCATTCATTATGTTGTTGTTGAACTCTACATGAAATCTACGTGGAATTTCAGATCTGGCAATGGTTGAGAGACTTTGGATCTTAAGAGGTTTGGGGTGATGCAGTAGGTGTTCTCTGGGTCATATGCTGTACCTAGCTTCTGAATGTACGGATGGTGCTGTGTGATGAAGACATTATCCACTACTATGGACTGATCTAACCTTTCTAGACTAACTTGGACTATGATCCTGTCCCTGTTTCTCTCTCTCCGCACCAGTTCTTGAGTTATGGTATAGTTGAGAAACATAACTAGGAAGTGCTCTAACATTAGGCCTACTAGGAAGTGCTCTGACATTAGGTGTATTGGTATTGAGATTCCCTAGTGAGTAGTAACTTCCGCTCTCAGAGGACAAAATAGGTAACTGAGGGTGTCTTTTAGCATTTCCATAGAAATTAAAGCTAAAGTGTCCCCTGGTTGGATTGAAATTGTTGTCGTTGTTGTCAATGTTCATGTTGTTGGCTAGCCAGTGGAGCAGCATCAGGTCATGTCGTGGACAGGTCTGGCCAAAGTGGCCAAAGTCCATGTCCTTGAGATCATCAACAGGATATTTCTTAACGTTGCTCTTTATTTGCTAGCTATAACTGGCATGTTCACGTGTCTCATAGCATGATCAACTGACCATAACCTCACCACCTGGGTGGTCTTAACCAATCATAGCGCAGTATGATCTGGCGGTAAAATGCATCCAATTACCAGTCAGTATGTTTACACATATGAATATTACAGGTGGCTAGTAATAAACTAGTCCTGAACATCTCTAAAACTAAGAACGTTGTGTTTGGTACAAATCATTCCTTAAATTCGAGACCTCAGCTGAATCTGATAATAAATAATGTAGCTGTTGAGCAAGTTGAGTAAACTAAATTACTTGGTGTTGACTTAGATTGTATACTGTCATGGTTAAAACATATTGATTCAATGGTTGTGAAGATGGGGTAGGTGTTCTGCTTTTTTGACACAAAGCAAGTCCTGCAAGCTCTAGTTTTATTTGATATTGATTAATGACAAGTCATATGGTCAGGTGCTGCAAAGAAGGACCTAGAAAAACTGCAGCAGGCCCAGAACAAAGTGGCACGTCTTGCTCTTTACTGTAATCAGAGGGCCAGTCTCTCTTGGCTAAAAGTGGAGGAGAGACCGACTGCATCATTCTTTCTTTTTACTAATAAAAAAAGGAAAGTACCCCCTTTTCTCCAAAATTTCACCATATACAATTGGTAGATACAGTCTTGTCCCACCACTGAAACTCCCATACGGACTCGGGAGAGGCGAAGGTTGAGAGCCGTGCGTCCTGCGAAACACAACCCGCACTGCTTCTTGACACAATGCACGCTTAACCCGGGAACGCCAGCCGCACCAATGTGTCGGAGGAAACACCATACACCTGGCGGCCGTGTCAGTGTGCAGTCGCCCAGCCCGCCACAGGAGTCACTACAGCGCAATGGGACATGGACAACCATGGGCCAATTGTGTGTCGCCTCATGGGTCTCCCGGTTGCGGCCGGCTGCGACACAGCCGAGTACCGAGCCAGTGTCTGTAGTAACACAGCTTGCGTCACTCGGGAAGCCCTATCATTCTTTCTTTTAAAAGAATTATCAATGCGTTAAAAAATCCAAACTGTTTGCATATTCAATTTACACACAGCACTGACACACACACCTACCCACAAGACATTNCAGGGACGTGCACAGGAATTTTGAGGGGCAGTTGCTCTGACCTGAAAAAAGGGCACCCCTCCCACCCCCCAAAAAAACACAAAAAAAACTCACGGGCTATATGAAAGACTGAGAATAACAGGGTCTTTATTAAAATATATATACACAAAGAAGTAAAACACTGAAATACAGCACTCAATCACCTTAACTACTACTAATAATAACACAGAAAAACATGACTTGAGTCATGAAAATCCCTACATCAATATCCCTATCAATATCCTATCAAGTCACTGATAGGTTTCTCCAAATTTACATACTAAACATGCAAAGCTTCAAAGGAGAAGCCGCCTATTAGGGGCCATTTCAACAAAAATCTTCAGAACTTCTTTCTTGTCGATTCCTATGTCCTTCTCTATGGCCAGCAGGAGGAGGTCAGACAGCCGCTCTTGACCACACTGATTTCTGAGCCTTGATTTGACCAGCTTCAGCTTTGAAAAGGAACGTTCTACCGCTGCAGTGGACACGGGTAGAGTGGCATATATTTTGATTAGTTTGAATAGTGTGGGGAATATGACGTTAGCATTGTTTTCCTTGAATACTTCGAGCATAGACTTGACTGTCCTCTTGGGACACTTGTAAGATGCATGGAAGACTCTCAGCTCTGTTTGAAGGTTGGTCTCTTCCCCCTGAAGTCCATAAAACTCACATAGTGAATGTGCTGTATCAACACCTTGGCCAATATCCTTCCACTGCTCTGGGTCAGTGAGTCTCTGCAGTGACATCACAATGTCCCGAGTCTTCCCTTCCCCGTAAAATCTTCTCTCAAGCTCCTGTCTCAATCTGTCCAGAAAGGTATAGTATGTCCTTCCCCTGTAATATTCCTCCAAGGTCTGGACTGCATCATCTTCTCTTGCTGATTTGGAAGTGTATTTCAGCTTTGCAGGGACTTTTCTTTGTCTACCTGGAATATTTGTGGGGATGCTTATGTCATTTTCCTCTGCAATTGTTGTGGCAGTGTTGTATATTTGTGAGAATTGGTTGTCTCTCCTCAGTTCCACTACTCGCTTCAAGACACCATCTAACATAGAGTAAGCAGCAGCCAAGTCCAGGTCATCCTGCTGGAGTACTTTTGAGGCAACTGATGTCTCCATGAACACTGGCGTTGCTATTTCAAGACACAGCAAAAATTCTAAATCTATGCTGCTCAACAGCATTTTAGCTTCTCCTGCAGCCAGATCGGGGGGGTCACACTCTCTCAGATCTCTCAAGTACTGTAGGGCAGCAGGGAGGACCTTCCTAATTGTCTTTAAAGCATCTTCCCTGCAGTTCCACCGGGTGTCTGAAAGCCTCTGTAGTTCAAGGACACGTTGGTCTGGATTCATGGCTTTTTGAGTATCCACAAATGCAGCATGGCACTTTGTAGAGTTGGCAATGAATGTGTACAGCCTCTCAACGACTGTGAAGAAATCCACAAAGTGCTTGTTGGATTTTGCACTCTCAACTAAAACAAGATTTAAACAATGTGCATGGCAGTGCACATATAATGCTCTCTCATTTTGTCTCTGAATCCGGGACTGCAGCCCATTGTAGCGTCCACTCATATTGGCAGCTCCATCATATCCCTGTCCCCAGACATCTTGAATGTTGAAGTTGTTTTGCTCAAGTAGCTTCATCACTACATTCTCCAGTGCCTCTCCCGTTGTTGATGCCACATCACATAGTTGGACAAAGCGTTCCTTTATAGTCATGTTGTGGACATATCGCACAACAAAGGACACCTGCTCAATATGTGACACATCAGTGGTCTCGTCCAGCAAAATAGAAAATTGTGATGCTTCTGTCACTTCCTTCTGTATGATTCGTTTCACATAAAGACTAAGTGCTTTTATGAGGTCGTTTTGTGTCCTATTGGACAGGAGAGACACCTGGCACCTTTGGTTTGATGCTTGTTTTTCCTTGACTGCATCAAGATGAAGCCCGAGTACGCTGTCATATTGGCCAAGCAAATCCACCATGTTCAGAAAATTTCCTCTATTTGAACTTGACAAGCCTTCTTCATTTCCCCTAAAGGCCAAAGCTTGTTTTGCCAGATATAATGTGATGTCTATTAAACGGAACATAATATCTCTGTTTTTCTGCCTCTCTCTTTCTTTGGCTGCTTCCATCTGAGAATCAGCTACTGCAAAAGCCCTCTGCAGTGTATCTTTTGTAAAGGCATTCCACCTAATCATGCTTAGCATATGCAATTCACTGCTGCGGTGCTCCTTAATCTTCACTTTGGCCTGCCTCCACAAGTTTATCCCTACAGACTTCCATCCTGTCCTGCTCTGAAATCTTTCCTCATTCATAAAATTCCTGCAGCTAAAGCAATGCATGGCATCATTCAGTGGAGAATATTCCAGCCAGGGGTCATCGTTATACCATTGGGCTTGAAAAGAGCGCCCATCTGGATTTTTAGGGAACTTTACCATAGGACGGCAAGGCCCGACTGAATTGGAAAATGTGATGAAGGTCTGATCGTATTTAAGATTGCTGCTTTGTACATGAGCTGGATCTGTGGGATTAGCCAACCTCAGCAAAAAATCTAAATCTGTTGACTCTGCCCCACTCGTCATCTCAATATCTTCCCTTGCTGATGCTCTCGTCTCCCTCATCTCATCCTCTTGCTCATCTATCATTTCCCTATTTTGCCAGTCTGTCCTGATCTCATCTGGGATTGGCTCTGGCTCTGGCTCTCTGAATGCAGCTGATGCACTGGGCTCATCATCTGTCCAATTACATATTATTGTTATTGCCATTATCATTATTATTTTAATGCCCACTAATGGTATTTATGTTCTGCTCAGGCAAGATCTTTGAAATGACCTCTAAAATAGCCTATGTTTTTTTAGATTACAATTATNACTCTCTCCCAGGGCAGAGTACAGACTACTTCACTGGATCTTCTCTGCAGCATGAGATCTGGCCTGGACCCCAGGAGCCATGACCATACTAGAGTTATACACATAGACATCATACGCAGGTACATCCTCAAAATCTGATATTTTTTCCTTAGAAAAAGACACTGCTCATTGCCAGGTATTATAGTTGAGCATGGATTTGTTATGGGAAGACTAGAACCCAACCCAGGAGTTATCCAACTTTGTCTTCCGGTCAGTGAATGACTTTTTCACACACAGGAGAACGCAGGCCTTTCCGTCCTTGACAAATTGCTGGAGTTAGACCTATAGCTGCTTACTGTAGATCAACAGGAATCTCTCCATTGGCATCATGAAACTCAGGACTTCTACATATTTTGTTGACAATAGTGGGACGTCTAAATAACCTTATAAAGAAGTATGGTGCCTTCTTGTGGAGCCTGACCTGGAGACCAGTGTTGAGGGGTAGTGAGGTGTCCCAGCTCCCAGATTCTCTGTCAGCCGAGTCACTGTCTAGCTTGCTTTTACTGTCATTGTTCTCACAAAGAACCACCGTCACACACTGGTCCAAAAGCCTCTTGGGGATACCACTCCAGACTTTCTTGGCTTTTCCTTCTTGCATGGTTTTCACTTCAAGCTTAATTGATTTATAGTCGTCATCCTCCATGCCACTCTGGGTTTCAACTGCACCAAGCCTTCATGGTCTACATGACCCTCTGGAGCGTGTAAAGTACAATACAACTTCTATAAGAAGTGACAGACCATTAGAGCACTCTCCCGCCAGTTGTGTTCAAGATCATTCATTATGTTGTTGTTGAACTCTACATGAAATCTACGTGGAATTTCAGATCTGGCAATGGTTGAGAGACTTTGGATCTTAAGAGGTTTGGGGTGATGCAGTAGGTGTTCTCTGGGTCATATGCTGTACCTAGCTTCTGAATGTACGGATGGTGCTGTGTGATGAAGACATTATCCACTACTATGGACTGATCTAACCTTTCTAGACTAACTTGGACTATGATCCTGTCCCTGTTTCTCTCTCTCCGCACCAGTTCTTGAGTTATGGTATAGTTGAGAAACATAACTAGGAAGTGCTCTAACATTAGGCCTACTAGGAAGTGCTCTGACATTAGGTGTATTGGTATTGAGATTCCCTAGTGAGTAGTAACTTCCGCTCTCAGAGGACAAAATAGGTAACTGAGGGTGTCTTTTAGCATTTCCATAGAAATTAAAGCTAAAGTGTCCCCTGGTTGGATTGAAATTGTTGTCGTTGTTGTCAATGTTCATGTTGTTGGCTAGCCAGTGGAGCAGCATCAGGTCATGTCGTGGACAGGTCTGGCCAAAGTGGCCAAAGTCCATGTCCTTGAGATCATCAACAGGATATTTCTTAACGTTGCTCTTTATTTGCTAGCTATAACTGGCATGTTCACGTGTCTCATAGCATGATCAACTGACCATAACCTCACCACCTGGGTGGTCTTAACCAATCATAGCGCAGTATGATCTGGCGGTAAAATGCATCCAATTACCAGTCAGTATGTTTACACATATGAATATTACAGGTGGCTAGTAATAAACTAGTCCTGAACATCTCTAAAACTAAGAACGTTGTGTTTGGTACAAATCATTCCTTAAATTCGAGACCTCAGCTGAATCTGATAATAAATAATGTAGCTGTTGAGCAAGTTGAGTAAACTAAATTACTTGGTGTTGACTTAGATTGTATACTGTCATGGTTAAAACATATTGATTCAATGGTTGTGAAGATGGGGTAGGTGTTCTGCTTTTTTGACACAAAGCAAGTCCTGCAAGCTCTAGTTTTATTTGATATTGATTAATGACAAGTCATATGGTCAGGTGCTGCAAAGAAGGACCTAGAAAAACTGCAGCAGGCCCAGAACAAAGTGGCACGTCTTGCTCTTTACTGTAATCAGAGGGCCAGTCTCTCTTGGCTAAAAGTGGAGGAGAGACCGACTGCATCATTCTTTCTTTTTACTAATAAAAAAAGGAAAGTACCCCCTTTTCTCCAAAATTTCACCATATACAATTGGTAGATACAGTCTTGTCCCACCACTGAAACTCCCATACGGACTCGGGAGAGGCGAAGGTTGAGAGCCGTGCGTCCTGCGAAACACAACCCGCACTGCTTCTTGACACAATGCACGCTTAACCCGGGAACGCCAGCCGCACCAATGTGTCGGAGGAAACACCATACACCTGGCGGCCGTGTCAGTGTGCAGTCGCCCAGCCCGCCACAGGAGTCACTACAGCGCAATGGGACATGGACAACCATGGGCCAATTGTGTGTCGCCTCATGGGTCTCCCGGTTGCGGCCGGCTGCGACACAGCCGAGTACCGAGCCAGTGTCTGTAGTAACACAGCTTGCGTCACTCGGGAAGCCCTATCATTCTTTCTTTTAAAAGAATTATCAATGCGTTAAAAAATCCAAACTGTTTGCATATTCAATTTACACACAGCACTGACACACACACCTACCCACAAGACATTTTGCCATGGGTCTTTCACAGTCCCCAAATCCAGAACAAATTCAAAAAAATGTACAGTATTATATAGAGCCATGATTGCATGGAACTCCCTTCCGTCAAACATTCCTCAACTGAACAGCAAATCTGGTTTAAAAAAACAGATAAAGCAACACCTCACGGCAGGGCGCCTCTCCCCTATTTGACCTACACTACCGGTCAAAAGTTTTAGAACACTTACTCATTCAAGGGTTTTTGTTTATTTGTACTATTTTGCAGGGACGTGCACAGGAATTTTGAGGGGCAGTTGCTCTGACCTGAAAAAAGGGCACCCCTCCCACCCCCCCAAAAAAAACTCACAGGCTATATGAAAGACTGAGAATTTATTAAAATACTGTATATATACACAAAGAAGTAAAACACTGAAATACAGCACTCAATCACCTTAACTACTACTAATAATAACACAGAAAAACATGACTTGAGTCATGAAAATCCCTACATTAATATCCCTATCAATATCCTATCAAGTCACTGATAGGTTTCTCCAAATTTACATACTAAACATGCAAAGCTTCAAAGGAGAAGCCGCCTATTAGGGGCCATTTCAACAAAAATCTTCAGAACTTCTTTCTTGTCGATTCCTATGTCCTTCTCTATGGCCAGCAGGAGGAGGTCAGACAGCCGCTCTTGACCACACTGATTTCTGAGCCTTGATTTGACCAGCTTCAGCTTTGAAAAGGAACGTTCTACCGCTGCAGTGGACACGGGTAGAGTGGCATATATTTTGATTAGTTTGAATAGTGTGGGGAATATGACGTTAGCATTGTTTTCCTTGAATACTTCGAGCATAGACTTGACTGTCCTCTTGGGACACTTGTAAGATGCATGGAAGACTCTCAGCTCTGTTTGAAGGTTGGTCTCTTCCCCCTGAAGTCCATAAAACTCACATAGTGAATGTGCTGTATCAACACCTTGGCCAATATCCTTCCACTGCTCTGGGTCAGTGAGTCTCTGCAGTGACATCACAATGTCCCGAGTCTTCCCTTCCCCGTAAAATCTTCTCTCAAGCTCCTGTCTCAATCTGTCCAGAAAGGTATAGTATGTCCTTCCCCTGTAATATTCCTCCAAGGTCTGGACTGCATCATCTTCTCTTGCTGATTTGGAAGTGTATTTCAGCTTTGCAGGGACTTTTCTTTGTCTACCTGGAATATTTGTGGGAATGCTTATGTCATTTTCCTCTGCAATTGTTGTGGCAGTGTTGTATATTTGTGAGAATTGGTTGTCTCTCCTCAGTTCCACTACTCGCTTCAAGACACCATCTAACACAGAGTAAGCAGCAGCCAAGTCCAGGTCATCCTGCTGGAGTACTTTTGAGGCAACTGATGTCTCCATGAACACTGGCGTTGCTATTTCAAGACACAGCAAAAATTCAAAATCTATGCTGCTCAACAGCATTTTAGCTTCTCCTGCAGCCAGATCGGGGGGGTTACACTCGCTCAGATCTCTCAAGTACTGTAGGGCAGCAGGGAGGACCTTCCTAATTGTCTTTAAAGCATCTTCCCTGCAGCTCCACCGGGTGTCTGAAAGCCTCTGTAGTTCAAGGACACGTTGGTCTGGATTCATGGCTTTTTGAGTATCCACAAATGCAGCATGGCGCTTTGTAGAGTTGGCAATGAATGTGTACAGCCTCTCAACGACTGTGAAGAAATCCACAAAGTGCTTGTTGGATTTTGCACNGAAAATTTCCTCTATTTGAACTTGACAAGCCTTCTTCATTTCCCCTAAAGGCCAAAGCTTGTTTTGCCAGATATAATGTGATGTCTATTAAACGGAACATAATATCTCTGTTTTTCTGCCTCTCTCTTTCTTTGGCTGCTTCCATCTGAGAATCAGCTACTGCAAAAGCCCTCTGCAGTGTATCTTTTGTAAAGGCATTCCACCTAATCATGCTTAGCATATGCAATTCACTGCTGCGGTGCTCCTTAATCTTCACTTTGGCCTGCCTCCACAAGTTTATCCCTACAGACTTCCATCCTGTCCTGCTCTGAAATCTTTCCTCATTCATAAAATTCCTGCAGCTAAAGCAATGCATGGCATCATTCAGTGGAGAATATTCCAGCCAGGGGTCATCGTTATACCATTGGGCTTGAAAAGAGCGCCCATCTGGATTTTTAGGGAACTTTACCATAGGACGGCAAGGCCCGACTGAATTGGAAAATGTGATGAAGGTCTGATCGTATTTAAGATTGCTGCTTTGTACATGAGCTGGATCTGTGGGATTAGCCAACCTCAGCAAAAAATCTAAATCTGTTGACTCTGCCCCACTCGTCATCTCAATATCTTCCCTTGCTGATGCTCTCGTCTCCCTCATCTCATCCTCTTGCTCATCTATCATTTCCCTATTTTGCCAGTCTGTCCTGATCTCATCTGGGATTGGCTCTGGCTCTGGCTCTCTGAATGCAGCTGATGCACTGGGCTCATCATCTGTCCAATTACATATTATTGTTATTGCCATTATCATTATTATTTTAATGCCCACTAATGGTATTTATGTTCTGCTCAGGCAAGATCTTTGAAATGACCTCTAAAATAGCCTATGTTTTTTTAGATTACAATTATTTAACCCTGGCTGTACTTTCTAGCATGGTCCTCTCATCTCATATTTGGTGATCATCACTTAAGCCTACCTGCCCTATGTGCCTCCTCCTGGTCCACATTTTCCTCACATAGTCTGGAGGCTTGTGACTGCTCCTCCTCATCTTAAATGTGATGTAATTATGAAACATTGCCATTAGTAGGCTAAAATATGAGTCTGATTAATTAATCAATTCGCCTACACAATGTCATGTCATCTTTATCACAGTGCAAAGTCTCTGTCTCACCTGCTGGTTGGCTCTTTCGCAGCCAACCCTGCAGTGATGTGCTGCCCTTTGCTGCCTCCCTGAATTGTCTCTCCCTCTCCTGAATCCGCCTCTTTTCAGTGGGCATCTTGGCTTCAAACAATACCCAAAATAGTGATAGGATTTAGGCATTTAACCATTTTGAATAAAATAAATAATGTGATGCATTACTTCCATCATTCATTCTTCTTGCTAAAACGAAATGTGAGAAACTAACTATCAGCAGACATGTAGCTTAGTTTGCCTAATGCCTACCAAAAAAAGAGTAGCCTAGGCTGCTTGTCTGCAAGCTATCTGTCTGATTATTTAGGCTAAACGTGGCAAACTCAGCCTGGATTTATGAAGATTTTAATTCATTTCATAAAACTTGATGATGACAAACTCACCTTTTCCGACAACGTTGAGTCGTCTCACCCGACAACCGCGACAATCTCCATCTAGGGCCGCTCATGCAGGCTCAGCTCAGGTGCCGGTCGCGTGCAGCGCTGCAGCCAAGTAAACAGAGTTTGCCCTTCCCCTACTGACTTTCACTTTCGGTGCCCGAATGGAAGTGAATGAGTCTTTGAGATTTTTTTTTTTATCTAGGCCTACGTGAAATTCTGCATCCATTGTACGATTTATTTATTTATTTTTTCCCTCGGAAGGGCAACGTGAGTCGAGAAGGGCATATGGGCAGTTGCCCGGGCAACCTGAGCAACCCCCCCTGTGCACGTCCCTGCTATTTTGTACATTGTAGAATAATAGTGAAGACATCAAAAGTATGAAATAAATAACAATCATGTAGTAACCAAAAAAGTGTTAAACAAATCAAAATATATTTTATATTTCAGATTCTTCAAATAGCCACTCTTTGCCTTGATGACAGCTTTGCACACTCTTGGCATTCTCTCAACCAGCTTCATGAGGTAGTAACCTGGAATGCATTTCAATGAACAAGTGTGTCTTCTTAAAAGTTAATTTGTGGAATTTCTTTCCTTCTTAATGCGTTTGAGCCAATCAGTTGTGTTGTGACAAGGTATGGGGGTATACAGAAGATAGCCCTATTTGGTAAAAGACCAAGTCCATATTATGGTAAGAACAGCTCAAATAAGCAAAGAGAAATGACAGTCCATCATTACTTTAAAACAGGAAGGTCAGTCAAACTGGAAAATTTCAAGAACTTTGAAAGTTTCTTCAAATGCAGTCGCAAATACCCTCAAGCGCTATGATGAAATTGCCTCTCAAGAGGACCGCCACAGGAATGGAAGACCCAGAGTTACCTCAGCTGCAGAGTATAAGTCCATTAGAGTTACCAGCCTCAGAAATTGCAGCCCAAATAAAATAAGTATCAGACACATCTCAACATCAACTGTTCAGAGGAGACTGTGTGAATCAGGCCTTCATGGTTGAATTGCTGCAAAGAAACCACTACTAAACAACACCAATAATAAGAAGAGACTTGCTTGGGCCAAGAGAAATGATCAATGGACATTAGACCGATGGAAATTGATTATTTTGTCTGGAGTCCAAATTAGAGATTTTTGGTTCCAACCGCCGTGTCGTTGTGAGATGCGGTGTGGGTGAACGGATGATCTCTGCATATATTTTTCCCACCGTAAAGCATGGAGGAGGAGGTGTTATGGTGTGGGGGTGCTTTGCTGGTGACACTGTCTGTGATTTATTTAGAATTCAAGGCACACTTAACCAGCATGGCTACCACAGCATTCTGCAGCAATACTCCATCCCATCTGGTTTGGGCTTAGTGGGACTATCATTTATTTTTCAACAGGACAATGACCCAACACACCTCCAGGCTGTGTAAGGGATATTTGGCCAAGAAGGAGAGTGATGGAGTGCTGCATCAGATGACCTGGCCTCCACAATCCCCCGACCTCAACCCAATTGGGATGGTTTGGGATGAGTCTGACCACAGAGTGAAGGAAAAGCACCAACAAGTGCTCAGCAGATGTGGAAACTCCAACATATGTTGGAAAAGCATTCCAGACAAAGCTGGTTGAGAGAATGCCAAGAGTGTGCAAAGCTGTCATCAAGGCAAAGGGTGGCTATTTGAAGAATCTCAAATATAAAATATTTTTTGGTTACTGCATGATTCCATATGTGTTATTTCATAGTTTTGATGTCTTCACCATCTGTAGACAAGATCGTGCCGACAGAGAGGGCTGCCTCACTTCTAGTTCTTAGGAAACTAGTTTTTTTATGTATTATTTCTTACATTGTTAGCCCAGAAAATGTTATGTGTTATTTTGTACAGCCTTTGAAGAACTCACCAGCACTACCAGCATTATGACCAGGAATACGACTTTCCCAAAGCGGATCCAATTGTTTGCACAATCCAGGGCAATTGAACTGATTCCAGAGGCCGACCCCAAAACAACGCCGGCGGAGAAGAGGAATTCGGAGCGGTCATCTAGTCAGACTTAGGAGGCACGCACACCACTCACCGCTTCCAAGTGTATTACTCACTAATGTCCAGTCTCTAGATAACAAAGTTTATGAGATCAGGGTAAGGGTTTCTTTCCAAAGAGTCATCAGGGATTGTAATATACTCTGGAAACATGGCTCTCTCGGGATATACTGTCAGAGTCGGTCCAGCCATCTGAATTCTCAGTTCATTGCGCCGACAGGAATAAATATCTCTCCGGGAAGAAGAAGAGCGGGGGTGTATGGTGTAATTGTGATAACATACAGGAACTCAAGTCCTTTTGTTCACCTGATCTAGAATACCTCACAATCAAATGCCGACAGTATTGTCTCCCAAGATTATTTTCTTTGGTTATAGTCAAGGCCCTGTATGTCCCCCCTCAAGCTGATACCACGACAGCCCTCAAAGGACTCCACTGGACTTTAAGCAAACTGGAAACCACATATCCTGAGGCTGCATTTATTGTAGCTGGGGATTTTAAGAAAGCAAATCTGAGGACTAGGCTGCCGAAGATCTAGGCTGCCAAAACACTCAACCACTGTTACTCCAACTTCCGGGATGCATACAAGGCCCTCCCCCTCACATCAATCAAACAGGCAAAACATCAGTATAGAGACAAAGTAGAGTCGCAATTCAACGGCTCAGATACGAGATGTATGTGGCAGGGTCCACAGACAATCACGGACTTCAAAAGGAAAACCAGCCACGTCGCAGGCACCGACGTCTTGATTCCGGACAAACAAAACACCTTCTTTGCCCGCTTTGAAGATAACACAATGCCACCAACGCAGCCCGCTACCAAGGACTGTGGGCTCTCCTTCTCTGTGGCCGATATAAGTAAAACTTTTAAGCGTGTTAAACCTGGGAAGGCTGCCGGCCCAGACAGCATCCCTAGCCAGACAGCCTCCCAGAGTATGCGCAGACCAGCTGGTTGGTGTATTTACAGACATATTCAATCTCTCCATATCCCAGTCTGCTGTCCCCACATGCTTCAAGGCGGCCACCATTGTTCCTGTACCCAAGAAAACAAAGGTAACTGAACTAAATGACTATCGCCCCGTAGCACTCACTTTTGTCAGCATGAAGTGCTTTGAGAGACTAGTCAAGGATCATATCACCTCTACCTTACCTGTCACCCTAGACCCACTTCAATTTGCTTACCGCCCCAATAGATCCACAGACGATGCAATCGCCATCACACTGCACTCTGCCCTATCCCATCTAGACAAGAGGAATAAATATGTCAGAATGCTGTTTATTGACTATAGCTCAGCATTCAACACCATATTACCCTCCAAGCTCATCATTAAGCTCGAGGCCCTGGGTCTGGACCCGCCCTGTGCAACAGGGTCCTGGACTTCCTGACGGGCCGCCCCAGGTGGTGAAGGTAGGAAACAACACCTGTACTTCGCTGATCCTCAACACTGGGACCCCACAAGGGTGCGTGCTCAGCCCCCTCCTGTACACCCTGTTTACCCATGACTGCGTGGCCAAGCACACTTCCAACTCAATCATCAAGTTTGCAGACGACACAACAGCAGTGAGCTTGATTACCAACAACGACGAGACAGCCTACAAGGAGGAGGTGAGGGCACTTGGAGTGTGGTTTCAGGAAAACAACCTCTCACTCAACGTCAACATAACAAAGGAGATGATCGTGGACCTCAGGAAACAGCAGAGGGAGCACTCCCTGATCCACATCGACAGGACAGTAGTAGAGAAGGTGGAAAGTTTGACGTTCCTCGGCGTACACATCATGGACAAGCAGAAATAGTCTACCCACACAGACAGTGTGATGAAGAAGGCGCAACAGCGCCTCTTCAACCTCAGGAGGCTGAAGAAATTTGGCATGTCACCTAAAACTCTCACAAATATTTACTAATGCACAATTGAGAGCATCGTGTCGGGCTGTATCACCGCCTGGTCGGCAAACTGCACCGCCATCAACCGCAAAGCTCTCTCCAGAGGGTGGCCTTTTTGGAAGGCCAAAAAGATCATCAAGGACAACAACCACCCGAGCCACTGCCTGTTCACCCCGCTACCATCCAGAAGGCGAGGTCAGTACAGGTGCATCAAAACTGGGACCAAGAGACTGAAAAACAGCTTCTATCTCAAGGCCATCAGACTGTTAAACAGCCATCACTAACACAGAGGCTGCTGTCTACATACAAACTCAAATCATTGGCCACTTTGATAAATGGATCACTAGTCAATTTAAATAATGCCACTTTAATAATGTTTACATATCTGACATTATATATCTTACATTACTCATCTCATATGTGTATACTGTATTTAATACCATCTTTTGCATCTTGCCTATGCCGCTTGGCCATCACTCATCCATATACTTATATGTACATATTCTTGATACCATTTGAAAGCAAACACTTTGAAGTTCGTGGAAATGTGAAATGAATGTAGGACAATATAACACATTAGATATGGTAAAAGATAATACAAAAAAAGAAAAAAACAATCATCTTTGAAATTCAAGATAAAGACCATCATGTATTATTCCAGTCCAGGCGCAATTTAGATTTTGGACACTAGATGGCAGCAGTGTATGTGCACATTTTAGACTGATCGAATGAACTATTACATATCTGTTCAAAATGTTGCATCAAGACTGCCCAAATGTGCCTAATTGGTTTATTAGTACATTTTCAAGTTCATAATTGTGCACTCTCCCCAAACAATAGCATGGTCTTCTTTCACTGTAACAGCTACTGCAAATATGAGCTTTCTGCCCATATCAGATATGTCTATGTCCTGGGATTTTTTGGGGTTACTTACAACCTCATGCTAATCACATTAGCCTATGTTAGCTCAACCGTCCCGCGGGGGTGACACCGATCCCGTATAGGTTAAAAAAGGCCTGGGGATGTGTAAAGGACAATACAATTGCCAGAAGAAGTGCCAGACTAGGTATGTGTCCCCAGCTGTTTTCCAGACTCTCCAGGCTGTTGATCTCTACATTATATATACGTAGAATGTAATTTCTGCTCATGGTTGGGAGACTTTGGATTTGTGTTAGGAAGTTGAAACTGCATTATCTCAAGATGCAGAAAGAAAGAAATCATATTTCTCCACTCCTGTTCCCAAGTCCAAATTTAGCCTACATTTGGTGTATAATTTTACTGCAAGAAATGCTTAATTCTGCAGTTATTATTAAGGCTATAGCCTTATTCACACGGGACTAGTATTATTAGAGAACGTAGGTTATGTAGAATGTACATTATTCCAAAGGATGATTCGGATGGGACTAGTTTTTTCCAAACTGCCCTCTGTAATTATTTCTCTTGTTTTCTAGTAATTGACAGTTATGACTGAAGCCTGAAGGTTTTTTTCTAGGCGTGAAGATATTTCAACAAGTCCAGGCTACACTGATCAAACTCGAGCTTGGTTCCCAAGTTTGTAAACCATACCAAACCATATTTAGAATAGTGTTGCCATAATATTTGAATTGAGGAAGTGTGATCTGTGAGAGAAAAATGACGTATTTACCTGATTTGTTTGATGTTAATAGTCAACAATTAATACTTAACAAATAGTAAGACATTTCTGTTCTACTAATGCTGTGTTTCTATGGTCCCTACTCTAGCTCCCTGCAGCTAATCTGGGCATATGGTTTTACTACAGATAGCTTGAGCTGACAATTGATTCATGACTTGCTGATAAAAACCTACAGCTGGCATTCCATAGATAAGATGTGGTGTGTGTGATCCGAGATAGAGATAGCCTGGAGGAGTAGAAGAATCCCTTATTGTGTCTAATCATTCTTGCATCTGGGAAATGGCATCGGCTGCAGATGAACACAGGATGAACCCAGGATGGCTTGTAGTGCCCCCCGATCTGCATGGGGTGGTGGAATCAGCCATGACTAAGCATTTTTGGTATCTTATAAAAGATCTCTGTTTTTCATTAAAGGTTAAGGTCTCGGCAACACACACTTCGGAGTGTGTGGTCGACCATCTTCATTATTGCAATAATTAATCTATTTTAAATGAAGATGATCGTTTGAAGAAATGACAAATTCTCTCTCGGTATACATTAATTTCCACGACAGATCATAATCATTAGGATAGTTTAGCGATCGGCAGTTGAAGACGTCCTAAATGCTCCCCAGCCTTCAGATGTGAGCTAAACATCTAACGTACACTTGATGTGCATTTTTAGGATATGGATGAGAAGGTAAACTTGTTCCAAACGTTTAGCTCAGTTGTATGCTGCTTTGTGATCTATTAACAGCAAGGGTTGCATTAAATGGGCACCATTTTTTTTATGATGCATTTGGCAATGTTCAATTCATTCGCACAAAACATACAAAAGCATTCACTGTGAAAGTTGATACATGTAGGCCCTTCATATATAGGCTATGCGCAGCATTTTGGGCAATTTATTGAATCAGTTATTGTTTTCTTGCTCAAACCGCAAGCAACACCTGACAAACTCAGACATTTCTCTCAAAACACAGGGATGTCGATTCGCATGGGACTAGTATTATCAGAGGACTTTGGAGTTTGCCAAAAAACAGTAGGTTATTCTGGTTGGTCAATGTCCAGATTTCAGTTTCCATTTAACCCATCTGAACAGCAGGCTACAGTTCCCTTGACATGCCATAGGCCTATTTGAAGTCCCGTCTTGTGACTGTCGAATTTGTATAGCGCCTCACAACCATCACACATAACATAGCCAGCACAGTTAAGCCCTAAAGTTTAAGCTTATGCAGTAATATGAGATAATGAAAGAAAACCCTCAATGTAGCCTATATAAATTGCATAGTAATTAATGGATTTTTTAAAATAATTAATTATTTCTCTTTATTCAACCCACCTGCCACCCACCCGCCCTTCAGCCACACAATATTTAATTAACCTAAACCCGTCCGCCCTGCAGATATAACCGCGGGGACTGTGGGTTATAAGTCAACCCGCGCATCACTACCGGGGACCCCAGCCCAAAGTCTTTGTGGGAGATGAGGCCTTTCCTCTCCGGAGAAACCTAATGGGGCCCTTCCCTGGAGCAAACATTCCCAGGAGAAACAGGGAGATGGTTAAAGAGAGTTTACACTGAAATACAGATAGAGAGGTAGTAGTCCCAGAGTTAATGATCCAAGGTCAGTTTTGTATTTCACCACCTGATGATTATGATGACTGACATAGTGATAGAATTAAAAAGACACAAGGCTCAATCATGCCATCTCTCTCTCTCCATCTCTCTTATCTGCAGGTATTGTTTGTGAGAGAGGATGCCAATCCCTAGTCCCATCATCATCACCTCATCCGTTCAAAGATAACCCAACTGGGGGCCCAAGGCTGGTTAGGAGACACCGGTAGAGATACTATTATGTAATTGTGATGGCCTGAGAGAATACGTAGTTTAGTAGCACTGTAATTCATTCATCATAAGCTGTCATCCCTGCTCCTCTGTTCTCATCTCTTTCCCTTTCTGTCTTCGACAACCTCTCACACCTTTCTCCCCACCTCCTCTTTCTTCCTCTCTGTTTTTATAATGCACACCAGATGTGCATTGAGGTACAGGTTGAACTTGTATTATATTACAATTGTAATTTTTATAATGCAAATACTATGTATTTATAACACTTGGATAATTAACTTTCAATAAAGCTTTTCACATTCTTTTTTCATCTCATTTGATGAAAAACTACACCTATCCTGCGTCATCAGATAAGTGCAGGTGAAGGAAATTGGATGGTGAGATTTCCATGATGCAAATCACTTGTGAAAGAGCCGTTCATTTGGCTTGCTGATTTTTGATACTGTTGCTAGTACTTTTTGAGCTCCAAAATATTATCTGAATTCTTCACTGCAGGAATAATTGATAGTGAGAAGAGAGCCTCATTCTGGTGCACACATCTTTGCAGTGCCATCTAATAATTTAGTCAGTTAAAATGTATGTGAACTCACATGTCAGGATCTGATATAATGGCTGGCAACTTTTGTAATTTTTTCATAGTTTTAGGTTTAAGCACTACTGAACGAAGAGACGTTTTGGAGCCAAATAAATGTATCTTTTAGCTGAACGTAGCCAAATGATCTGGTTCACCGAAAAGATTCGGAATGCCCATCCCTACTACTAGAAGCATGGCTTTCATTTCTATAGAAACTCGGACAGATCCCGCCCATTACATTTTCTGCATTCTGAAAGTGGAAGGTACTCTAGCGATAAGTTTCATTTCTGATGAAACATGAGTGACCCAGTGACGTTGTAGATCAGCCTTTGTAAAACTCAGTTTTGCTGACCCTCATCTTGTATCTGCCCTGTGTACTGGTTATGTGTATGTAGGCTACAAGAAGCACCTTTTAGTTAGTTTAAATCCTGGGATCTGTTGACAGAAAAGAGAGAAATAAACAGCCTATACTAGATTCTGGTGGTAGGCTGCACAAGAAGGTGAGTGAGATTTTTTACATTTATTTTGATGTGAAGACTTATTACATCATATTACAATACAGTATTGTTCATGTATACAAGTTCTCTAATGTTATTTTGGAAAACCTTATGGGACCATAATCCCCTGTCTTTTTTTAGATTGTTTAATAATGCTTGTTTAAAAAGATCTCTTTCTCTGAGCAATTGCATTAGTATAAATGATTATAATTTTAGCATTTTTGAAAACAATGTAGCTTATTATTTGTATTATTTATTTTATACAGTATTTTCTGCTCATCTTTATCAAATCAAATGTATTTATAAAGCCCTTCTTACATCAGCTGATGTCACAGAGTGCTGTACAGAAACCCAGCCTAAAACCCCAAACAGCAAGCAATGCAGGTGTAAAAGCACGGTGGTTAGGAAAAACTCCCTAGAAAGGCCAAAACCTAGGAAGAAACCTAGAGAGGAACCAGGCTGTGAGGGGTGGCCAGTCCTCTTCTGGTTGTGCCGAGTGTGGATTATAACAGAACATGGACAAGATTTTTAAATATTCATAAAACAGGCAGAAAAGTTGAAACTGGAGAAGCAGCACGGCCAGGTGGACTGGGGACATCAAGGAGTCATCAGGCCAGGTAGGCCTTGAGGAATGGTCCTAATGCTCAGGTGCTCTGAGAGAGAGAGAGAAAGAAAGAGAGAAAAAGAGAGATAATTAGAGAGAGCATACTTAAATTCACACAGGACACCGGATAAGAGAGGAGAAATACTCCAGATATAACAGACCGGCCCTAGCCCCCCAACACATAAACTACTGCAGCATAAATACTGGAGGCTGAGACAAGAGGGGTCGGGAGACACTGTGGCCCCGTCCGACGATACCCCTGGACAGGGCCAAACAGGCAGGATATAACCCCACCCACTCTGC
>QNTS01000305.1:267361-281263 GCA_003317085.1 Hucho hucho
AAAATGATCATTAAATTATGACATTTATACAAGAAACTTGTGAATTCAATAATACCTTTAATTTAAGCACAATTAAAGGGAGCTGCCCTAGGAATCAGCTGACTCTGTGTCTTAGAGCCCAGCCTTTATAGTATACTCCCTATTTCCATACATAGACCCCTCCCCAAGCTTTACAGCTTCCCATATGTCCTGTTTCAATAGGGGTCTTTGTTCCATGGTCTTCTGGCATCCTGCTTTTCCTCAGATCTTAATCAGTTCCAAAGGACCTTCCTGCTGGCCTCCTCAGCTGTTTAATCATTACCACATGTCCCTCTGCTGACCCTCTGCTCCTTAGGTCTGTTTGTTCAACTATTCAGCCTCAACAAATCCTATACATTATGTATGTCTTTCTGTCTTACTACTTCAAAGTAATCAATCAGAATACTGAAAATGTAATAATTGTAATGAGTTAATCTCCCACAACTATCTAAGTTAAGCTTGTTTTAGCACTTAAGCCTCATTATCAATACTATCATGTTGTCTGCTATCACATAGTACATTAATTAAATTAATCAATGTGTCTTAGCCATGTTTTCACCACCACATATACCCCCCTCTGAGACTAAATAGTCTCAAAAAATACAAAATATGAACACCAAGAGACAAAAGGATGACTACAGAATGAGCCCAAACACACCAACCCAATTAACAGGAATGTAAAAACTCCACCAAATATAAAAGGACAGAACCAAAACCCCCACCTGAATGAGAAAGGAGGAAAAGATCCAAGAAAACATAGAGAAAGAGAGGACCAAACATCTCCAAACACATAAGACAGGAAAGGAGTAAAAGATCCACTCAATCCAAAGAAAAAACAAAAACAATCAACAAACACAACAAAACAATTAACAAAATATCAAATACCTACAACAGGTCATGTATAAAATTGCCCAGTTGCCCATTATTGTGGTTACATGGCTAGAAAAAGAGATGTCAGTGACTTTGAAAAAGAGGTGTGGTGGAAAGTCTACCTTTAATTAATAATGAGGAGAGGAAAAGTCAATAATTAATCAAGATAGTCAAGCTATCTTATGCAAGCATCTGCAAAACACGTGATCTTATGTATGTGTATGTGTGTGTGGTGAGAGACAAAACTGGGTTACGGGGTACATGCTATAGTGATCTCATTCTGTCGCAACTGAGTGAGGACAATAGGTGCCAAAGTGACAGGAAGTCACTCCAGACATACTTCCTCTAACAGTAGCTCAACGGTTCCCCCAGAGTTTGGCAAGCAAGCATGGTCCACACACAGACAATGTGGTGAAGAACCAGCCGTATAGTAACAAATCTGATCAATGAATATAAACACGCACACAAACATGGGGGAAACAGAGGGTTAAATAATGAACACGTAATTGGGGAATTGAAACCAGGTGTGTAGAAACAAAGACAAAACAAATGCAAAATGAAAAGTGGATCGGCGATGGCTAGAAGGCCGGTGATGTCGACTGCCGAACGCTGCCCGAACAAGGACTGGCGGAAGTCGTGACAAGACCCAACCCCCCGACACCGACCTCAAGGACGACCCGGAGGACGAGGCGCAGGGCGATCTGGATGGAGACGGTGGAACTCCCGCAGCATCGAAGGGTCCAATACGTCCTCCACCGGCACCCAGCATCTCTCCTCCGGACTGTACCCCTCCCACTCCATGAGGTACTGAAGGCCCCTTGCCCGACGCCTCGAGTCCAGTATGGCTCGAACTGCATACGCCGGGGCCCCCTCGATGTCCAGAGGGGGCGGAGGAACCTCCCGCACCTCAGACTCCTGGAGTGGACCAGCCACCACGGGCCTGAGGAGAGACACATGGAACGAGGGGTTAATACGGTAATCGGGGGGAAGCTGTTACCTGTACGTAATGCCCGCTCGATGTCCGCGTCCAGCAACCACACTACCGATCCATGGACCGCTCCTCTGTGTCATATATCCGGGGCAGTGCGTCTGCCTTCACGTTCTGGGAACCTGGTCTGTAGGACAGGGTGAAAACAAAACGGGTAAAGAACATGGCCCACCTTGCCTGGCGAGGGTTGTCTCCTCACCGCCCAGATGTACTCCAGATTACGGTGGTCAGTCCAGATGAGAAAAGGGTGTTCAGCCCCCTCAATCCAATGTCTGCACGCCTTCAAGGCCTTAAGGACAACATCCACCCGAGCCACTGCTTGTTCACCCTGCTACCATCCAGAAGGTGAGGTCAGTAGAGGTGCATCAAAGCTGGGACCGAGAGACTGAAAAACAACTTCTATCTCAAGGCCATCAGACTGTTAATAGGGATAATCGACACTACCCGGCCAAATACAAAATCCAAAAGTTGAATTATTAAACATTCATCAATATACAAGTGTTGCATAGTCATCAAAAGCTCTGCGTCTTGGCAATATCACAGCGTTGTCAGATTTCAAAAAGGCTTGACGGCGAAAGCACAACATTTGATTGTTTGAGGATAGCACCTCTCGTATTTATGCATTCGCATAAATTCATATCCAGCGCGGGTCACACAAAACACATATAAGAGCTAAAATAAATCACTTACCTTTTGAAGATCTTCTGCTGAGGGCATCCGAAGTGTCCAAACAAGACAATCCATGGTTCTTTTGTTAGAAAAAGTCATTTATTATATCCATAAATCTCTGTTTGGTTGGTGCGTTATGTTCAGAAAATCCACTGTCAAGTCGCCTGTTGTACAGTGAAGAGAAAACGTTCAAATTATACCTATTAACTTTGCCCAAACAAATCAAACATCATTTATAATGTATTCTTAGGTATACTTTTATGAATATTAACAATTATATTTTACACGGATGATATCCTAAACGATATAAAGGAAAATAAAGAGGAGCGCGCTCACGGTCTCGCGCCAAGGAAAAGTTATTGACATCCGTGGTTCTTTCACCAATTCTTCTTCTATTCGGTTCTGTTCCATGATAAAGCCTTGAAACACTGTCTAAAGACTGTTGACATCTAGTGGAAGCCATAGGTACTGCAATCTGGGAGCTATTTTACATGGATTTCAATAGGAAGCCTAACAAACTGAGGAAATGTCACAAAAATAAAAATTCTGGACAGAAATTCCTCAGGTTTTTGCCTGCTATATCAGTTCTGTTATACTCACATACATTATTTTAACAGTTTTAGAAACTTCAGAGTGTGTCCTATACAATAGTACTGATTATGTGCATATCCTATTTTCTGGGCAGGCATTTTACTTTGGGCACGCCAGACTCTCCAAAACCGTCACCTCTGCTGCCGCACCCTAAGAAGTTGAACAGCCATCACTGATACAGCAGATTCATCCCCTCTGTCAAAGACGCTTGGACCTTCTTTTTTTATATTTTCAGTGGTATTGATAGCTAACACATCCTCATAAAGAACATGAGAATTAAAAACAGGTTCAGCCACTGGTTCAACCATGATCTTGCAGAGTTACTCCATCTCAAGAATTGCATTTGGTGAAAGGCTCGGCACACGTATACTCAGGCTGACTGGCTCTCGTTCAGGTAAATGAGAAATAAGTGCACTCAGGCTATCCGGAAGGCCAAAGTTAGTTACTTTAACTCTTTGGGTCTAACCCCAAGAAGTTCTGGAAACGGTTAAAGACCTGGAGAATAAACCCTGCTCCTCACAGCTGCCCATGTCCCTTAAAGTTGATGATGTGGTTGTTACTGACAAGAAGCACATGGCTGAGCTCTTTAATCACCCCTTCATTAAGTCAGGATTCCTATTTGAGTCAGCCATGCCTCCATGCCCGTCCAACATTTCCTCATCTCCCACCCCTTCTAGTGTGACTATACCCGATGCTTCTCCCTCTTTTTTCCCTGCCCCGCTACAAAGTTTCTCCCTTCAGGCAGTCACTGAGTCAGAGGTGCTAGAGGAGCTCCTGAAACTTGACCCAAAAAAACATCTGGGTCAGATGGTTTAGACCCTTTCTTCTTTAAGGTTGGTGCCCCTATCATTGCCAAGCCTATCTCCAACCTTTTTAACAAGTCTCTCATTTCTGGGGAGGTTCCCATTGCTTGGAAGGCAGCCACGGTTCATCCTTTATTTAAATGGGGAGATCAAGCTGAGCCTAACTGTTATAGGCCTATTTCTATTTTGCCCTGTTTATCAAAAGTGTTGGAAAAACTTGTCAATAATCAATTGACTGGCTTTCTTGATATCTATAGTATTCTCTCTGGCTTGCAATCTGGTTTCCGCTCAGGTTATGGATGTGTCACTGCAACCTTAAAGGTCTTCATTGATGTCACCATTGCCCTTGATTCTAAGCAATGTTGTGCTGCTATTTTTATTGACTTGGCCAAAGCTTTTGATACGGTAGACCATTCCATTCTTGTGGGCCGGCTAAGGAGTATTGGTGTCTCTGAGGGGTCTTTGACCTGGTTTGCTAACTACCTCTCTCAAAGAGTGCGGTGTATGAAGTCAGAAAATCTGCTGTCTGACTGTCACCAAGGGAATACCCAAAGGCTCAATCCTAGGTCTCACGCTCTTCTCAATTTACATCAACAACATAGCTCAGGCAGTAGGAACCTCTCTCATCCATTTCTATGCAGATGATACAGTCTTATACTCAGCTGGCCCCTCCCCGGATTTTGTGTTAAATGCTCTACAACAAAGCTTTCTTAGTGTTCAACAAGCTTTCTCTACCCTTAACCTTGTTCTGTACACCTTCAAAACAAAGGTCATGTGGTTTGGGAAGAAGAATGCCCCTCTCCCCACAGGTGTGATTACTACCTCTGAGGGTTTAGAGCTTGAGGTAGTCACCTCATACAAGTACTTGGGAGTATGGCTAGACGGTGCACTGTCCTTCTCTCAGCACATATCAAAGCTGCAGGCTAAAGATAAATCTAGACTTGGTTTCCTCTATCACAATAGCTCCTCTTTCACCCCAGCTGCCAAACTAACCCTGATTCAGATGACCATCCTGCCCATGCTAGATTACCAAGACATAATTTATAGATCAGCAGGTAAGGGTGCTCTCGAGCGGCTAGATGTTCTTTACCATTCGGCCATCAGATTTGCTTCCAATGCTCCTTATAGGACACATCACTGCACTCTATACTCCTCTGTAAACTGGTCATCTCTGTACACCCGTCGCAAGATTCGTATTTATAAAACCCTCTTAGAACTTACTCCCCCCTATCTGAGATCTACTGCAGCCTTCATCCTCCACATAAAACACCCGTTCTGCCAGTCACATTCTGTTAATGGTCCCCAAAGCACACACACTGGGTCGCTTGTCTTTTCAGTTCGCTGCAGCTAGCGACTGGAACGAGCTGCAACAAACACTCCAACTGGACAGTTTTATCTCATTCTCTTCATTCAAAGACTCAATCATAGACACTCTTACTGACAGTTGTGGCTGCTTTGCGTGATGTATTGTTGTCTCTACCTTCTTGCCCTTTGTGCTGTTGTCTGTGCCCAATAATGTTTGTACCATGTTTTGTGCTGCTACCATGTTGTTGTTGCTACCATGTTGTTTTCATGTTGTGTTGCTGCCTTGCTATGTTGTTGTTTTAGGTCTCTCTTTATGTAGTGTTGTGTTGTCTCTCTTGTCGTGATGTAGGTAGGCCCTCTTTCACTCACTCATCATGTAACAAGCGGACAGGCTCCCAGAGGCAGGGCCATAAAAGGCCCCAGCTCACTCAACTGCCCCTCAAATAACAGATTAGAAACGATAATTAGAAACTATGACAAATTATGATAATAAACTGTGAATAACAATGAAGCCATGTCTGTGTGTGTGAGTGATGATCTATTATTTAATTGTGTAATATTACACATCTCTCTCTCTCTCTCTCTCTCTCTCTCTCTCTCTCTCTCTCAGGCTATGAAAAAAAGACAAAAGACAAGACATTGACTCCTGAGTGTTGAACTTTTGTCCACTCTATAACCACCCTGGTTATTATATGACCCTGATGGTCATCTACGATCGTTGGAACGTCTTGAACAACAATAAGGGGCACATGTACTCTTAAATGTCCACTCAGCACAACCCTTGGAGCATGGTTCCTCTCTGGTTTTATTCCTAGGTTTATGACTCAATGCATATGCTTCAGCATATGCATTGATGGGTCTTAAATTTTTAGACTGGGTATCTGTAAAACACTTTGTGACAACTGCTGATGCAAAAAGGGCTTTTAAGAAAAACATATGGTTGATTAACAGATTTGTATTATTATAAAAATAATATAACAATATTATTATTATTATCATAATCTTTATTATTATTATGTTACAGGTGAGACATACTCATAAATGTCAACTTCTTGTCATGTGCTCCAATCTGTACAGCAGCCCCAGACAGTCATGTACAGTAGCTCCAACTTACAAGAATGGATTTACAAGGCAGTAATGAAAACAGTTTATATGAGCGCTAATTCAAACATACAATGATATATATTTGATACAATTACCCATTCAAAACTGTTGTTGCAAAATCACTTCTCAATGTGTACATTTCAAGGTTTCACAAACATAAAACAAATATCTAGTTAATGTTTCTCGGACTAACACACTGTTGAGTTTCCTACTTACTAAAGAACAGACATTAAGACAAAACACAAAAAGTTGTAATATAAACTGTATACATGTCATTCTATACAGCAAACAGGTACATTCTGAAAGATTTTGATGATGTTGATGTGATAACACATTTTTTTATTCATGTCTCAATTTAGGATAATACTGTTTATTTTTACTTTACTTAAATTGTAGTATTTATGTCTCATACCATGCTAATACACTACCAAGCAATGCAAACAGATGTGGAATTAACCCCATAACAGTTGTGTGTCTTTTGGGGATCAATAATTGATCAAGATACTAATAGGCATGATCAGATCCTCTTTCCTATTCAGGCATCATATAATGCACAGCCACATGCAAATCCATAAACTCCACCAATAAAACATTGAAAACCTTAACATGACTACTGGCAATGTCATTATTTTTGTCACCATCCAACAATGGTTGAATTGTGTTATTTTTCTTTGTACATGCACCAAGCTTCCAATGGCTGGAGCCAATCAACAGGGTAAATGAAAAAGACCCAAATAAAACGTACGTGAAAAGATGTGGTCAAAGTATAAAACATTGCTGTTTTTTGTTTGTTTTTGTTACAACAAACCAGGTCTTCCTAACATTTGCCATAACTAGTAAGCCTTACATCCTGAATGTATATGGGCTCCCAAATATGCACATGGGCACACATGGGAGGGGTGAGACCACATGCACTTTTAAGTAATTGAGCCAAGAACATAATTTCTATATTGTAATTAAAATCATTGACCCATAAGAGAACACATGACCAAAGCAAAGCATGACCCATATATAATTAAAACAACATTATTCTTAATGAGAAATACAATCTAATAAACAAATGTTTGCATAACGAAAGACATGAAAACTGTCTCCAACATTGTATTTAGATATGTATAAATGTAATGGCTCTACAGCAGGTCTTCAGGAAACAATCGCAGGAAGCCGGTTTACAAACTGCTTATTTTAATAAGTGTGATTAATGACAAGACAAAACAGAAACTGAGAAATGGATCGGTGGTGGCTAGAACTCCGGTGACGTCGACCGCCGGTAGACGCTCGAACCAGGGGAGGGACCAACTTCAGCTGAAGTCGTGACAATACCCCCCTTTACGCGCGGCTCTAGCAGCGCACCGACACCGGTCTCGGGGACGACCCGGAGGATGAGGCGCAGGGCGCTCCGGGTGGAGGCGGTGAAATTCCCGCAGCAGTGAAGGATCCAGGATGTCCTCCACCCGCACCCAGCTTCTCTCCTCCGGACCGTACCCCTCCCACTCCACGAGGTACTGAAGGCCCCCTGCCTTGAGTCCATTATCGCTCGGACTGCATACGCCGGGGCCCCCTCGATGTTCAGGGACCCTCGATGTCTCAGGTCCCTGGAGTGGACCAGCCACCACCGGCCTGAGGAGAGACACATGGAACGAGGGGTTAATACGGTAGTCTGGGGGAAGCTGTAACCTATAACAAACCTCGTTCAGTCTCCTCAGGACTTTGAACGGCCCCACAAACCGCGGCCCCAGCTTCCGACATGGCAGGCGGAGGGGCAGGTTTCGGGTCGAGAGCCAGACCCGGTCCCCCGGTGCGAACACCGGAGCCTCACTGCGGTGGCGGTCGGCGCTCTCCTTCTGCCGCCTCACGGCTCGTTGCAGGTGCACGTGGGCGGCTTCCCAGATCTTCTCAGAGCGCCTAAACCATTTGTCCACCGCAGGAGCCTCGGTCTGGCTCTGATGCCACTGTGCCAGAACCGGCTGGTAACCTAACACACATTGGAATGGGGACAGGTTAGTAGAGGAGTGACGGAGTGAGTTCTGGGCCATCTCTGTCCAGGGAATGAACACCTCCCACTCTTCCGGCTGGTCCTGGCAATACAACCTCAGAAACATACCCACATCTTGGTTTACTGTACGCACCGCCCGCTCGATATCTGCGTCCAGCTCCCGTACCACCGATGCCACCAGGCAAGAGGCAGGAAGTATGGGAGTGGGATCGATGGACCGCTCCTCTGTGTCATACAACCGGGACAGTGCGTCTGCCTTTACGTTCTGGGAACCTGGTCTGAAAGAGAGCGTAAAATCAAAACGTGTGAAAAACATGGCCCACCTTGCCTGGCGAGGGTTCTGTCTCCTCGCCGCCCGGATATACTCCAGATTACAGTGGTCCGTCCAGATGAGAAAAGGGTGTTTAGCCCCCTCAAGCCAATGCCTCCACCCCTTCAGAGCCCTCACGGCAGCCAACAACTCCCTGTCCCCCACGTCATAGTTTCGCTCCGCCGGACTGAGCTTCTTAGAAAAAAAAGCACAGGGACAGAGTTTTGGTGGCGTACCCGAGCAGCACAGCTCCTATCCCAGCCTCGGACGTGTCCACCTCAACTATGAATGCCAGAGAGGGATCCGGATGAGCCAGCACGGGGGCCGAGGTAAACAGATCCTTCAGGTGACCAAAAGCCCTGTCCGCCTCAGCTGACCAACGCAGTCTCACTGGGCCCCCCTTCAGCGGTGACGTAATGGGAGTCGCTACCTGCCCGAAGCCCCGGATTAACCTCCGGTAGTAGTTGGCAAACCCCAAAAAACGCTGCACCTCTTTAACCGTGGTTGGAGTCGGCCAATTACGCACGGCTGAAATGCGGTCACTCTCCATCTCCACCCCGGACGTGGAAATGCGATATCCTAGGAAAGAGACGGTCTGTTGGAAGAACAGACACTTCTCAGCCTTGACGTACAGGTCATGCTCCAACAGTCGACCAAGCGCCTTGCGCACCAGAGACACATGCTCAGAGCGTGTAGCAGAGTATATCAATATGTAATAGAGTCGCCCTCTTCTTACAGAAGCCGAGAGCCAAATCGGCATATTCAGAGGGGATGTGCACGGTGGAGACCTGGTCTGGACTCTCCACCAAGGTTGCACCGATGGAAACACCTACACACCTCCCCGAGCACCCTCGTGACCACCCCTTGAGTGCCCTCTGTTGCCACGAAATATTGGGGTCATGATAGGCCAGCCAGGTTATGCCCAGCACCACAGGGAACGCAGGAGAATCAATAAGTAAAAAACTGATACACTCCTCATGACTCCCCTGCGTCACCATACTTATTGGAGCTGTGGCCTCCCTAATCAGCCCTGACCCCAAAGGTCGACTGTCTAAGGCATGCACAGGGAAATGAACATCAAGAGACACAATGGGAATCTCTAAACTAAATGCAAAGGTACGGTCAATAAAATTCCCAGCTGCGCCTGAATCTACTAGCGCCTTATGCTGGGAATGCGGGGAACACTCATTAAACTACAAACACAAACATGTGAGCAACAGGGAGCTCTGGGTGAGTTTGGTGCTTACTCACCTGGGGTGACACAACAGTGCTCTGCCTGCCTCCTCGACTCCCTGAAACCCCCCAACACTGAACACTGTCCTCTGCGGCCACAGCTGGTGCAGGGAGTGGCTCCTCCTCCGGTCCCCATTAGCGCAGCACCTCCTAGCTCCATAGGGGTCGGAGCGGAGACGCTGGAGGATGGAATCGGCAGGCCCCGATCTGGACGTCCGCGGGTAGCCAACAGGTTATCCAAGCGAAAGGACTTTCCACCAGTTGGTCCAGAGTGAGTGTATTATCCCTGCAGGCCAGCTCCCGACGGACGTCCACCCGCAGACTGCACCGGAAATGGTCGATCAGGGCCCGCTCATTCCATCCTGCGCCTGCAGCCAGGGTACGGAACTCCAGGGCAAAATCCTGCACGCTCCTCGTCCCCTGTCTTAAATGGAATAGGCGTTCACCGGCCGCTCTCCCCTCCGGTGGATGGTCGAAATCCAATGCCACGTCCTCCTCCCCCCATACGGCGTTGGCCCACTCCAGAGCTTTCCTGGACAAACAGGAGACGAGGGCGGAAACACTCTCTCGTCCCGAAGGAGCTGGATGAACGGTTGCCAGCTAGAGCTCCAGCTGGAGCAAGAACCCCTGGCACCCGGTAGCCGTCCCATCATACTCCCTCGGGAGCGAGAGCCGAATCCCACTGGGACCAGATGGAAGAGGGGCAAGTAGTTGGGTAGGTGGTGGTGAAGGGAGAGGTGCTTGCAGTCCTCCTCTCTCCAAACGCTTAAGGGTATGCAGCACGCGATCCATAGCTGAGCTGAGACTTTGAATCATGTTGGCGTGCTCACTGACTCGCTCCTCGATCTGACTCGGAGGGCTGTTCTCTCCTGCTGTTTCCATAATTTCTTTAGGTCCGTGATTCTGTAATGGCTCTACAGCAGGTCTTCAGGAAACAATCGCAGGAAGCCGGTTTACAAACTCCTTATTTTAATAAGGGAAAATAAATCTACCAACATAGACAAAATACCTGCTCACACACCGAGCCATAAACATGAAACAATCACTGACAACACTGATGGGGTAACAGAGGAATAAGTAACACATGTAATTAGGGTAATGATGACCAGGTGTGATTAATGACAAGACAAAACAGAAACTGAGAAATGGATCGGTGGTGGCTAGAACTCCGGTGACGTCGACCACCGGTAGACGCTCGAACCAGGGGAGGGACCAACTTCAGCTGAAGTCGTGACAATAAAACTTTCATATTGGCAGTAAGGTCATTGAGAATAACATTAGACAACAGTTCTTGTGGGAGGTTTAGGGACAAATATAGTGAAGGATCATAAATGTTAAATATTTGTTCACAGTAGGGATTTTGAAAGAGGGGGATTAGAACCCCAAAATAATAGTGGTAAGAAAGATCATAAAGGTAATTTCAGATTCAGGTTTAGTGGGGTAATAACTTTATGGAAACCACTATTCACACTATGTGGATTATAAACATGTACAGACATAGAGAACCATCACACCAAGAAGGTGTAACAGGGATGAAAGGCTATTCAATGTACAACAGTAGTCTTCTGTAACAAGCAACACGTATTATATTTGTTTACATACATCCATGACCGAATGGTTTCACAAACGCCTTTAAAGGTTTTGTAAGTAAGTTGTAACAGGCATCACTCAGCAGTCTGAATTAACCTAGAGACACCAAAACATCAATGCTTAGAGAAGCTTGGAGATTATTCCACAAGTAAGGGGCAAAGAGCTGATTTACCTAACTCTGTACAGACCAAAGGAATTTCCAGAGTTAGCAATCCCTGAGACTGTGTATGATAACTCTGACTCATACGTCTAATGGCTATTGTAGATGTTAGCTACAGAGGGAGTTTACAGTATGTAAAAGAGCTTTATAAAGGCAAAGAGAGCAACGAATTTACCCACGTGACCTCAAAGAGGGTCAGCCTACTTTGTAATAGAGAATGCAGGGATGTGTACTGAACCTGTACCCATAATAAAACAAAGTGATCTATGGTCAAATGCATCTAAAGGCTTTAATGAAGTGGCAGCTGCATTGATATAGATGATTTCGCAATAGTCTAGGACCAGTAAGAACATAGATTGAATGATCTGCTTTGTACTATTAAGCAAGAGGCCTCACCTATTTCTATAGAAGAAGCCCCTTTTTATATTCAGCATCTTAATTAACTAACTCATCAATATGTTTTTTAAAAAGACAACTTAACGTATATACTGATACAACATACTAGGTACGTACACTTAAATCATTAGAATCATTTTTGTGTACTCTAGAAAACAACATATACTTAGTTTTCCATCTATTCAATAATAATTTAAGGTCAGTAAAGGTTTTCTGCAAAATAATGAAAGCATAATGTAGTTCAGATAGAGCATGAACATCAGGGCGGTATCGTCTGCATACAGGTGCAAGTAAAACTTAGCTATTATTATATTTATATATTTCTGACAAAACAATATTATTAATGTATAAAATATAGTTGTTTATTAGACATTCTAACATATAACACAATATCTAGGTACTAAAAAATGACATGACGATACACTGGCTATTTTAGTATTCCTTTTTTATTTTTATTTACACGTTTATATCCAAAAGTATATTTTTAGAGTGGAGGGAAATATTGTTTATGTTAAACTGTAGAGAACAAGAACCTTTGGTGAATCAAAGAGTCACGGATGTTTTATATACAGTACTACACATATCCAGAAGGCTCCAGTTCTGACAGTAAACAAGAAGTTTTAACGTTTCAAACGAGGCTGTCAAGACAGGTCCGTACTCCAGTATTACACTATTACACTGTTATGTACTACTAATGACAGTCTAGCTAGCTACATTTTCAGATATTGCATGTTTCTAATTTTGTCAGAAAGTTGTTTAAATTTCAAGTTAAAGTGTAGCTGTTATAGATTTCATGTTTATGACTAAATGTTTGTACATCTAAGAATATTCCATTCTGAAAATGTATGCAATAGAGATAGGGTTATAAGACAGATGGTAGTCCAATTGATGTGTGTGTGTGTCTAGATATTAACTTTGTGTGTAAACCTGGAACAGGCTAGTATGACTTCATTTTGGGAGTATCTGGGAGAACAAAGAATTCTTTGATTCTACCAGACACATGAGAAATGCTCCCGTCCTTGAAGATAGGGGGGATAGTTAAAGAACCGCCCAAGTTTGACTTATGTTGCAAAGATTGTGATAAGGAATGAATGGGTACTGTGGGAAGACACTATTTCTTGGAAATGGTGGGGACTTTGTATCTTTGTATTTCAACATTGTACCATATAAAAGACTGTGTACACCTTTTAGAGGCCAGAGCTCTCCTGAATTAAACCAATTACACTTGACTATTGTATTCTGGGCTTCTGTCTGTCTTATTTAAACCAGTATCTTACAAATACTGGGTAACAGACAGAGTTTGTTTAATTGAAGTTCATTGAGAACAAAATTTCTATAACAATTTGGTCCTTCGAGCCGGATCTCAATACCTGTTTCTGTCTAGTTCCAGTGGACACCGAAAACCGTGCACGGGCGGATCAGAGATCCGTGAGATAAAGACCTGACCTCTGAATTGAGGTTTTATTCAGGCCGGTGGGAGACTGGAACACGACAGAGACAGTGACGAGATCCAACCGACATTGCTTTTCCCAGTCTACAAGACAGGTCAGTAAATCTTTTATTCACGAATTTGGGGGGAATGATTAAGATATCTTTGAATTGATATTCTAAAATGCTTAGGATTTAGCAATAATAGGAGCTTTGTCATTCTAATCAGATTCGCCAGTAAGTTAACTTTAAACGATCGATCCATCGTTATCAGGTCCGAAATGACCTGAGGTAAGGTGCTGCCATAAATAAAACTAGCTTAATAGATCCGGACTTATGTGTGTCTCACTTAAATGTGGGATTTAATTTGTTGTCCACACGGGTTATTAACACAGTATGCTTAATAGATCCGAAATTTTGGCCACACGGGTTATTAACTCA
>QNTS01000305.1:288991-306331 GCA_003317085.1 Hucho hucho
TTGTTATAGATTTTATGGTTATGACTAAATGTTTGTACATCTGCTCCCGTCCTTGAAGATAGGGGGGATAGTTAAAGAACCGCCCAAGTTTGACTTATGTTGCAAAGATTGTGATAAGGAATGAATTAAACCATTTACACTTGACTATTGTATTCTGGCCTTCTGTCTGTCTTATTTCAACCAGTATCTTACAAATACTGGGTAACAGACAGAGTTTGTTTAATTGAAGTTCAGTTTGTGAACATTGAGAACAAAATTTCTATAACAGTAGCTAACGTTACATGTATGATCTGTGTAGTAATATTATTCGTATCTCAGGGCCATTTGCATTGCTAGTTATAGGCTAATGTAAGCTAGCTAACATTGAACCTGGTTGCAGATTCATGCAGGGTAGTAATGTTATGAGTCGGGATTATGGATTATTGTTTAGCTGGCTAGCTACATGTCTAAACAAAAGACTCCACTATGCAAGTAATGTTTCAATAGAAGGTTTATGATGTCACTGCTACAATTGACGATAGACGTAGCTGGTAAATTTGCTCTGGCTATCTACTCCGATTTCAGAGCACTCTCGTCTCAGTGTGTCAGAACGCAGAAAAACGGACAAATTTGCGAACGCTCAACACCCGTTGAATATGGCCGGTGTCAGTAAACGTTGGCAAATCAAGTGTAATTAAATTGTTGCAAGTAGTACAGTTGCAGTCACCAATGCCCTGGATACATTTAAAAAAAAAATCCTAACGAGCTCTGCTACGGCGAGTCAAATGGTCAGAGTGAGCTGTTCTCTCATTTGTGTCTTGAAGTAGCTAGCAAGGTAGCCAACATTAGCCAGTTCGCTTGGGTGCTTGACTGCTGTTGTTAGATCAGCCCTACTTTTTTGCCAGAGCGTCCATTGTGTGCTCTGAACGCTCCAAGAGCAAAACCCTCTGAATTTACCAAATGACAATCTGACAGCACTCTGAGTTTACACACCCATAGTATAAGTCAGACTTTAGTCATTAAATCTTTGGTTGTTTAGGACATAGCCTCACATTTGAATCCTTAAAGAGATGGGTGGGGCTAAAGCTTAAAAGATGGTAAACGATGCTGAATGGGTGTAGACAAAGAAGAGCTGTCCAGTAGGTAACAAAACATTCAAGGACCATTTTCTCAAAAGTGAGTTTACAAGTTTATCAACTTTTAAAGCAGAATTACTTTCCCATTGTTCCTCAACTGTAGTGTATATACCATTTTCTAGCCTTGAGTCTCTAATTTTTATAGGGGCTCCTGAGTGGCGCAGTGGTCTAAGGCACTGCATCTCAGTGCTTGAGGTGTCACTACAGACACCCTGGTTTGAATCCAGGCTTTATCACAACTGGCTGTGATTGGGATTCCCATAGGGCAGAAATTATCCAATGTAAATAAACATATTAAATTGAGCCGATTGGTCATATATAATTTAAAAAAAACACGTCATTAGGTGTAGGCAGGGCCATAAGCAAATTGGGCAACTGGGATATGACGAAAGACTTAATCAGGGGGATTTTTTTCACAAATAAACAAGTATTTTCCTTTCCATGGTAGCAAGATCTTGTCTTTTTTTGCTTATATTAAATATGTTTTAGTGAGATAATTTCTTTCTTTCAGGGTATGAATACCTAGTATATCCACTTCACCGTCAGATAATTTTATTGATAAACTACACAGTAATGTAAAGGTTGTCTTTTTTAGTGATCCAATCTGTAATATAGTACACTTAAATCACTTGTAATCCAGAGGTTAGAAACATGATCTATAAATCAAATTAAATCAAATTGTATTTGTCACATACGTGAAATGCTTACTTACAAGCCCTAAACCAACAACGCAGTTTCAAAATAAGTGTAAAGAAAGTATTTACTAAATAAAATGAAGTACAAAAATAAAAAATATAAAGAGTGCTGTGTTGCTTGCCTCGAAGTGCGCATAGAAGTAATTTAGCTCGTCTGGTAGGCTCGTGTCACTGGGCAGCTCGCTTCTGTTCATCCCTTTTGTAGTCTGTAATAGTGTGCAAGCCCTGCCACATCCGACGAGTGTCAGAGCCGGTGTAGTAGGATTCGATCTTAGTCCTGTATTTACGCTTTGCCTGTTTGATGGTTCGATGGAGGGCATAGCGGATTTTCTTATAAGCGTCCAGGTTAGAGTCCCGCTCCTTGAAAGTGGCAGCTCTACCCTTTAGCTCAGTGTGAATGTTGCCTGTAATCCATGGCTTCTGGTTGGGGTATGTACGTACAGTCACCAAGGGGACGACATTGTCAATGCACTTATTGATGAAGCCGGTGACTGATGTGGTGTACTCCTCAATGCCATCGGATGAATCCCGGAACATATTCCAGTCTGTGCTAGCAAAACAGTCCTGTAGCTTAGCATCATTTAACCACTTCCGTATTGAGCGAGTCACTGGTACATCCTGCTTCAGTTTTTGCTTGTAGGTAGGAATCAGGAGGATATTTGCCAAATGGAGGACAAGGGAGAGCTCTGTACTCATCTCTGTGTGTGGAGTAAAGGTGGTCTAGTAGAAATGAGGTAAAATGGATATGTTTGCCTGCATTAAAGTTCCTGGCCACTAGGAGCGCCAATAATTTTCTTGTTTGCTTATAGCCTTATACAGATCGTTGAGTGCGGTCTTCGTGCCAGCATCAGTTTGTGGTGGTAAATAGACAGCTACAAAAAATATAGATAACTCTCTTGGTAAATAGTGTTGTCTACAGCCAATACAATTTACATAATACTTAAAACTTAGATGTTGACTTACAGTTTAAGTCGGGAAGTTTACATACACTTAGGTTGGAGTCATTAAAACTTGTTTTTCAACCACTCCACAAATTTCTTGTTTACAAATTATAGTTTTTGCAAGCGGGATAGAACATCTACTTTGTGCATGTCATACTGCTCAGGAAGGAGACGCGTTCTGTCTCCTAGAGATGAACGTACTTTGAGAAAAGTGCAAATCAATCCCAGAACAACAGCAAAGGACCTTGTGAAGATGCTGGAGGAAACAGGTACAAAAGTATTTATATCCACAGTAAAACGAGTCCTATATCGACATAACCTGAAAGGCCGCTCAGCAAGGAAGAAGCCACTGCTCAAAAAAACTCCATCAAAAAGCCAGACTACGGTTTGCAGGACATTTCTCTTTTTTGGAGAAATGTCCTCTGGTCTGATGATACAAAAATAGAACTGTTTGGCCATAATGACCATCGTTATGTTTGAAGGAAAAAGGGGGAGGCTTGCAAGCCGAAGAACACCATCCCAACCGTGAAGCACAGGGGTGGCAGCATCATGTTGTGGGGGTGCTTTGCTGCAGGAGGGACTGGTGCACTTCACTAAATAGATGTCATCATGAGGAAGGAATCATATGTGGATATATTGAAGCAACTTCTCAAGACATCAGTCAGGATGTTAAAGCTTGGTCGCAAATGGGTCTTCCAAATGGACAATGACCCCAAGCATACTTCCAAAGTTGTGGCAAAATAGCTTAAGGACAACAAAGTAAAGGTTTTGGAGTGGCAATCACAAAACCCTGACCTCAATCCTATAGAAAATGTGTGGGCAGAACTGAAAAAGCGTTTAAAAAAAAGTTTAAAGGCAATGCTACCAAATACTAATTGAGTGTATGTAAACTTCTGACCCACTGTGAATGTGATGAAAGAAATAAAAGCTGAAATAAATTATTCTCTCTACTATTATTCTGACGTTTCACATTCTTAAAATTAATTGGTGATCCTAACTGACCTAAAACAGGGATTTTTTACTAGGATTAAATGTCAGGAATTGTGAAAAACTGAGTTTAAATGTATTTGGCTAAGGTGTATGTAAACTTCCGACTTCAGCTGTATATCAATATATACAGTCGTTTCCAAAAGTTTTGAGAATTACACAAATATAAATTTTCACAAAGTTTGCTGCTTCAGTGTCTAGATATTTTTGTCAGATATTACTATGGAATACTGAAGTATAATTACAAGCATTTCATAAGTGTCAAAGGCTTGTATTGACAATTACATTAAGTTAATGCAAAGAGTCAATATTTGATGCAAAGAGTCCCTTGGCTGAGAAGCAACCCCACACATGAATGGTCTCAGGATGCTTTACTGTTGGCATGAAAATGATGTCATGGCTAAAGAAGGACTGATGGTAGAGCTCACCTTGTCTTCTCCGGACAAGCTTTTTTCCGGATGCCCCAAACAATCGGGAAGGGGATTCGTCAGAGAAAATGACTTTACCCCAGTCCTCAGCAGTCCAATCCCTGTACCTTTTGCAGAAAATCAGTCTGTCCCTGATGTTTTTCCTGGAGAGAAGTGGCTTCTTTGCTTCCCTTCTCGACACCAGACCATCCTCCAAAAGACTTCGCCTCACTGTGCGTGCAGATGCACTCACACCTGCCTGCTGCCATTCCTGAGCAAGCTCTGTACTGGTGGTGCCTCGATCCCGCAGCTGAATCAACTTCAGGAGATGGTCCCGTTGTGTTTAAAGCAATGATGATGGCACGTGTTTCCTTGCAGGTAACCATGCTTGACAGAGGAAGAACAATGATTCCTTTTGAAGCTTCCAGTCTGTTATTCAAACTCAATCAGCATGACAAAGTGATCTCCAGCCTTGTCCTCGTCAACACTCACACCTGTGTTAACGAGAGAATCACTGACATGATGTCAGCTGGTCCTTTTGTGGCAGGGCTGAAATGCAGTGGAAATGTTTTTTGGGGATTTCAGGTCATTTGCACGGCAAAGAGGGACTTTGCAATCAATTGCAATTCATCTGATCACTCTTCATGACATTCTGGAGTGTATGCAAATAAATTGTGTTTATCTTGAACAAATATAAATGAAACAAGAGTTTCAACACTTGATGTTTATTGCTTTGAACTGAAGAAATTGGATGGGCAAATTTTACATACAGTATTTTATGGAAATGATAAATGAGCCCCATTGAACACAAATGAAGGCCGGTCTACACACCACATGAGAGACAGAGTTTTACTGTGTGTGTGTGTTGCAAATCTATTTCTTGCACTTGATGCATGTGTACTGTGTCTTCCTGTCCTTCTTGGATCCACACACATTGCAGCGCTTCTTCTTGTTGCTACCGGCTGAAATCTAGAATGATGAAAACATTTTACTAACACTCACATATATAGTTACAGCAGGCCAAGGTAGGAGAGTCAGACACACACACATGCAACAACATCACTCACATTTACTTCCAGTATTGGAGTTGTTGGTTCTGTGGGTCGGGCGGCTGGGGCACACACATCTTGATACCATATTTTGTGGGTTTAGACAGTTTGTAGTGCCTGAAGGGGCAGCGGACCCTAAATGGCATTAGCTGCTCGTCAACACTAACGTTGGGCCCAGGGTGGCCCAGGGTTGTAAAACAGGGAAAGTTGGTCCACCCACTTGTCCCACACTGACCTCATTGCAGCTAGCTTGTCTCTCTGCCGCCGATCTGGTCTGGTGTCTCGGTTATCAAAGAGGATAATCCTGGAAATAATGTGGAGGTTTTCCAGGGACATTGTTGCACAGAAAAGTTCTCGGACAGTTTCTGCATCCAACAGGAATTCTGTGGATTCCCCGTTGGATCTGAAAATACCAGGAAGGATAAGAACCCCAAAGTATACATGTAAATGAGTTTGATCCATCTCCTTCAATCGCTCTCCAAAAACACACCTTCCCTCCAAATTAGTGCAGTCTAGAATGATTTTCTGGATGGTGTCTGGGATGAACAGTCCTGCACAGGAGTAACCGCCATCTGCGTCGGTCCTGGTTGCATCCTTATCACATTGGCAGCCATGTGTGGTGGCTCATTCCTTTGGCAAGAAGACCATTCAATTTCACAATTTTTTGACATCAATATTTCTCCTCCTGCAGGCTGCTGATGAGCTGGTTGCTGACGGGCTAGTCCTGGGGCTTGCTGCTTGGCCTGGCCCTGGGGCTGGCTGAGGGTCAATCTCATCCTCTTCTTCCAACTCACTGTCAGACTCCGAATTGACAGAGACATGATCCTCATATAATTCTTCATCTTCTAAAGTGGAAGACGCTCCTTCCACACTAGCTTCTCTCTCTGCAATAATTATTTCTAAGGCCCTCTGAGCAGAGATGATTTTTGCCATACTGATTGATTGTGGTAAAGAGCCACACATGCAAAGCTATTCATTGGGGTAGAATGTGGGAAAATACAGAATTCTTTACAATTTATCAAAAGAATGTATCAAAATAACATATTGTAATAACATTGTGCAGGTTCCCGCAAGACATTGTGTAGTTTCACACACTACAAAGGGTAAAGAGAGCGAGAAAAGCGGGAGATAGACATGTTATTACACAGCAAACCTTATTGTTTCATTTTTTTCTTGTTTTCATCTACACACACTTTTCCACACTTTTATTACTCTCGGATCCAGTGGACCCAAACACCACCTATGTAATATAAATGTGTAGGGGGTGCACAGTGTGCACTCAATGAAAATGTGTTATTTTACATGTTCTTCACAGAAAGGCCAATGAGTCTCAGGCATTCCAGGTGAAGCTGGTTGAGAGAATGCAACGCTGTGTGCAAAGCTGTCATCAAGGCAAAGGGTGGCTACTTTTACCCCACAGCAACAGATACATACACACACTCTCCCCACCCCTCCCCCACAAGCAACCACAAGCTCAGTTGTTCAACAGTTGTTCCAACCCCGAGCCCAACTCAAGAGAAGACTTGATGTGTGAATGCGTGTACAGTTGTAGCTGTTTGAATAGGCATGCCAAACTGAGCAAGAATGGGGAGATTTGATTAACCACTGTCTAGTCCTAGCTGATGGAGCTCAGATACACCCCCTTACCTTGAAACACACACACGCTGGTCTCCTATTGTGACCAGTTTCCCAAGCACCTCAGTGCAGTCAGACCATTCGATTATTTTGTGCCACCAGGGCCACAACAATTTGCCCTCTCTCTGATTGTCTGAGTGTGACCCCCTCCCCATGGGTTACTGCAGCTAGTGTTGCCAGCACTGCCACTACCTGGGTGGGGGTACACCACTGGAATTCCCACCAGCTAGGTACCTGGTCGTCAAAGTTCTCATTCGCAGCTTTGAGAGATTTCTTGCATATTATGCTCGCCCATCAGGAAGCTTTGGCTTTGTTGGACCAACCCTCCCCAGGCAGCCTCAGACTCTCATGGGATGCATAGAGAATGTTTGTATATAAGCACATTTTATTTTCTAAAAGAAAAGGAGGAATGTAAGATTAAGAACGTCACATTCGGTATCCCAGGGGAAAAGTACATGAGGAAGGCTCTAGGTTGGTTATGTATCACTGCAGTTCTTCGGTAAAGTAGATGCTTACCTTAGCATAGAAAGTGTGGCTGTACATTTATTACAGGTACCATTTTTGGTATGATAGTACCTGATCTGTTGAAGTTATTCATAAAAGTTGTTATTCACCTGATAACGTAATAACCACTGGATAACATAATAACTTGTTACATTTAGCGTTATTACATTATCATGTTAACCTTTCAACATGTTATTACGTTATCTAGCAAGTTATTACATTAACCGGTTTTATTACATAACAAATCTAAACCTATTTACAAGTAAAAAAGTTATTACATTAACCGGTGTTAACAGCCCTCTGGTCCTAGACCTTAAAATGTATTGTGTTTCTCTCACATAGCCAACATGGAGGAGAGCTCAGGGCTGAGTTTCATTCCAGGAAGTTGTTCTCTTCGATCTACACTTATTACACTCACCCTTCAATATAACCTTATTCCTTCTACCTACATTACACAAAATGTGTATTTTGTCCAGAAATAAATATTAACTAAGTGTGGAAAACAACCTTAATGAATGGTTTAGTAGATCCTCTTCATGATTTGTTATCCCTGTCCATAAACATACATTTAGCCTACAGACAAACTAAACATATATGGTTGCCTAGAAACAATTAAATCAGCTGTTGAAATAAGAATGTGTCGTCCGTTTGGTTCTACGACGCCCACAAGCACCACAGGACCTGTGAGTGTGCTGTATTATTTGGGGAAAATTAATAGACTTGAATAGGCTTTTTTTCCCCTGATGCCTTTATTATATATCTTAGATTCATTTCAGACACCTCAAACCATACATCTTTTCATTTATTTTTTATAGCAGTAAGGCCATTCTGGTTAAAACTGAATCTTGGCTAAAGAAGTCTATGGTGGACTCTGATGTGTATCTGACTGATTATAATGTTTATAGATCTAATGAAGTTGACAGTGGAGGGGGTGTCACCATACACACAAAGAGCCATTTAAACGTTTCTGTATCCATCACAACCTCTGTCACTAAGTCATTTTAATATCTAGTTCTAAATGTGGGACTTGGTTAAGATGCCCATCTGACTCTGGTGGGAATTTATCGCCCTCGGCCTCCATATGTATTCTTGGCAAATTGTCTGACCTGCTGTCTAACTATGTTCAATCTGAATTACTGATAGTGGGTGATCTTAATCTAGATTGGTTGATGCCAGTATCTGATTGACTGAAGGATATTTGAACTGAGATAAATCTAAGAACTTCTTTTAACTTCTCACTCTGTTCTTGGTGGGCATCAATCCAGTTTTAGACCTGGACATAGCACGCTTTCAGCTGCTACGCTTGTTTTAGATTGTGTTAAATTGCTTGGATCATAAAAATCATTGTGCTAAAAATCATTGTGCTAAAAATACTGGACTCAATGTATGATCTCTGATGCTGTTGAGTCTAGTTTTCTGGATATTACAAAAGGTGTACTGCAGGGGTCGGTACTGGGAGCTGTGTCTTTACTATTTGTATAAATAATACTGGTGTATCTGTTAACTTTAATATTAATCTGTATGCAGACAACACTGTTATGTATACTATTGCCCCAACAGTTGACCAGGCTTTGTTTGAGCTGCAATCTGGCATTTGGATTGACAAAGACTTAATGTAAAAAAAATTATGTTTAAATGATGAGCTACTTAAAGCTTTTTTAGAAATAGATCTTGCCTATCCCTAAATTGCAGGAAGCAGATTGTACAGTCAACTTTCCTGCCAGTTCTTGACTATGGTGACACCATTTATTGGGATGCAGCAGCCACTACTCTTAAACCTTTGGATGCCGTCTACCATAGCACCCTTCCCTTTATCACTGGTGACAGTTTTCATACGCATCCCTGCATCCTGTATCAAAAGGTTGGCTAGTCCTCACTAAAGTCCCTTAGGTCACTTCATTACTCCCTCTTTGTTTACAAAGCTCTACTGCAGAAGCTTCCAACATAACTCACTTTGTTGTTGAAGAATAAAGACATGAGTTACGAAACACATTTGCAGGGTTGGTTAACTCTAGAGGTTCCTCGGGTCTCCACCGAATTGGGTAGATCCGCTTTTAGTTTTTATGTGCCCAACTGCTGGAACAATCTGCAGATCTCGTTGAAATTGGATGTTCTGGTGCCGCTCAGGCAGTTCAGGGTATTGATTGAAGACCTGGTAGCTGAGCGATGTTGATGTTATCCATGATTGTATATTCGATTTTTTTGTATTTTTCTGTATTTTATATTAACTGTTGCTTCTACTTTCTAAAATGAGTAAATTGAAAACACAGGGCTCTCTTGTAAAAGAGACCTTGGTCTCAATGGGACTCCCTGTTGAAATAAAGGTAAAAAAATCGGATTAATTTTGGATACCTCCAGGTGTCTTTAAACTCAAAATCAAATATCTAAATGGTCCAGTTTATGACCAAGTTAAAACAATTTCAAATGTTTGCCTGGTAGATACGTCATCTTGAAGCTTATACTCGAGAGTTTTAATGGATTATTAAATATATAGGTTTTATTTTATATTAATGGCATTGATATTTCAGTTGATAACTGGGCGGCAGGTAGCCTAGTGTTTAAGAGTGTTGGGTCAGTAACTGACAGGTCGCTGGTTTTAATCCCTGAGCTGACTGGGTGAAAAATCTGTAAATATGCCCTTGAGCAAGGCACTTAACTCTAATTGCTCCTGTAAGTTGCGCTGGATACGATTTGAATTGCTAATCTGTGTAAAACAGTCTGTTCTCTATTTTTTAGAGGGAAAAAACAAAATTATATTGTGCCCTCTTGAACCCTTTAAAGACGGTCTGCATTTGAGGTTGGGATAATGCTAGTCGGTCAGCGTAGATTTTAAAGAAATCTGTCAGACACTGAGATTGGTCAGTTTTGAACTTGACACGTTTTCATATTAATGTAATGTGTTTAGGAAGAACTGTCTCACACAGACACACCCAAATGCATGCCATGACTTTTCCTGAAACGTAACGTCTCATCTCCCACAGTGAAGGCAGGGTAGTGAGTCACCACTGTATGCAACTTCAACAGTGTGATTTTTGCGGTTTCTAGGCAACAAGTTAACATATCTTTGTATAATGACTAGCATCTACAGTACTACATTATTAATTTAGGTTGTTTTCCACACTGGGTTATAATTTATATCTGTACATAATACACATTTTGTGTAATGTAGGTAGAAGGAATAATGTTATAATGAAGAGTGAGTGTAATAAGGGTAGAAGGAAAAGGGCAACTTCCTGGAATTAAACTGAACCCTGCTCCATGATGCCTACACAGTGGTGGAAAAAGTACCCAATTGTCATACTTGAGTAAAAGTAAAGATATCTTAATAGAAAATTACTAAAGTAAAAGGGAAAGTCACCCATTAAAATACCACTTGAGTAAAAGTCTAAAAGTATTTGGTTTTAAATATACTTGACTATCAAAAGTAAAAAAAATCCTTATATTAAACAAATCAGTCGCCACCATTTTGTAGTGTTTTATTTATTTACGGATAGCCAGGGGCACACTCCAACACTCAGACATAATTTACAAACAATGCATGTGTGTGTAGTGGGTCCGTCAGATCAGAGACAGTAGGGGTGACGGGTATTTTTGGATATCAGGGAAAATTTATGGAGTAAAAAGTACATAATTTTCTTTAAGAATGTGATGAAGTAAAAGTAAACGTTGTCAAATATAAATATTAAAGTACAGATATAGTATTTTTACTGAAGTACTTTACACCGCTGCGGCTATATGAGAGAAACTCTACATTTTAAGAACAACGGGCATGTAGCAATGGTTGATGCAATAACACTTCTAATTGTAATAAGGTTTAGATTTTTTGATGTAATATAACCGGTTAATGTAATAATTTGCCGGATAACGTAATAAAATGTTGAACTGTTAACATAATAACGTTTTCCGCTAAATGTAAGAAGTTATTACGTTATGAAGTGGTTATTATGTCAATAACTTCAACTGTTCATGTAATAACAAAATCAATGTTTTATGTACTACTTCCCTCAATTTCATACCACATACCACCTCTCACCACCAATTACACAAACACACAGTTTGCTATTGTACAACTGGAACTTGTCATTTTGATGTCACAGTGCCCAACCCCTGACACAACATACACACAACAGGTTGTGTGTCATGATGAGTAACCTTGTGTGAGACTTGTGTTAGCTTCCCAGAGATAAAGAAGACTACACTTTAGACTGTTTTCTGGTTGTGTCTTTCTCAAGAGCACAACGGCAGGAGATGGCATCTAGGAATAGATACCAGCAACACTTCAGTTGCCGGTTCACATCCACGAGAACCAGGATTCAAACCTGCAACCCCCCAGATGCTTGCCCTCCCCTCCAACCTCTAGGCTACAGTACATGCGGCCCAATAGTTCAGCAAGGTAACAAGAGACCCAGGGTTGAACTGGCAACCTTCCAGTTATTGGCCTGTCACTCTAGCCTTTTTAGGTTCCTAAACACACAGAACCACCTTCGTTATGCTCCACCACTCATTTCACCACACAGATACCTATCCAGGTCACTGCACCAGACTGGTTTCTAGCCTAGGTCTCCTGCAGGCCACAAGACTGTGTTACCCTGCTAAGCTTAAACTTAGACTTAAGCTTAGGGAGCTCATACAAGACGTCAGGTCTCAGACAAGTTTAACCACACCTACATCACTTTTCAGGTGCCATCCCATACTGCCTTGGTAGGGGGATTTGCAATTGGGTTCAAATTGTATTTGAAATTGATAACATACTTCAAGCATTTCTTTGAGCCTGACCAGAATACCAGATTGATGGGTTTTACACTTATGGAACTATTCCATAGTTTCCATTGTGCCAAGCAAGCTCAATCAAAGTACAGCTCGTTAGAGCATTTGAAATATACTATTTACACAAGGTCTGGTTCCAACCACTACTGCCATTGTGGTGTTTTACAAATGTTCCATCCTATTTCTCCCGGATAACCTGGTATTTCCCTCCAAAACCGTGCCATTCAAAAGCATTATAAAGCATATACAGAGCCTTCGGGAAGTATTCAGACCCTTGACTTTTTCCACATTTGATTAGGTTACAGCCTTATTCTAAAATTGATTAAATTGTTTTTTTCTTCTCATCAATCTGCACACAATACCCCATAATGACGAAGCAAAAACAGGTTTTTAGAAATTTTTGCAAATGTAAAAAATTGCCTTGGGTATGACGCTACAAGCTTGGCACACCTGTATTTGGGGAGTCCATTCTTCTCTGCAGATCCTCTCAAGCTCTGTCAGGTTGGATGGGGAGTGTTGCTGCACAGCTATTTTCAGGTCTCTCCAGAGATGTTAGATCAGGTTCAAGTTTGGGCTCTGGCTGCGCCACTCAAGGACATTGAGACTTATCCCGAAGCCATACCTGCATTGTCTTGGCTCTGGCTTAGGGTCATTGTCTTGTTGGAAGGTGAACCTTCGCCCCAGTCTGAGGTCCTGAGCACTCTGGAGCAGGTTTTCATCAAGGATCTCTCTGTACTTTGCTCCGTTCATCTTTCCCTTGATCCTGACTAATCTCCCAGTCCCTGCCACTGAAAAACACACCCATAGCAGCATGATGCTGCCACCACCATGCTTCACCATAGGGATGGTAACAGGTTTCCTCCAGACTTGGAGCATGGCATTCAGGCCAAAGAGTTCAATCTTGATTTCATCAGACCAGAGAATCTTGTTTCTCATGTTCTGAGAGTCTTTGGGGGCCTTTTGGCAAACTCCAAGCGGGCTGTCATGTGCCAATTCATGAGAAGTGGCTTCTGCTTGGCCACTCTACCATAATGGCCTGATTGGTGGACTGCTGCAGAGCTGGTTGTCCTTCTGGAAGTTTCTCCCAACTCTACAGAGGATCTCTAGAGCTCTGTCAGAGTGACCATCGGGTTCTTGGTCACCTCCCTGACCAAGGCCCTTCTCCCCCGTTTGCTCAGTTTTGCCGGGCAGCCAGCTCTAGGAAGAGTCTTGGTGGTTCTAAACTTCTTCCATTTAAGAATGATGTAGGCTACTGTGTTCTTGGGAAGCTTCAAAGCTGCAGAATTGTTTTTATACCCTTCCCCAGATCTGAGCCTCGACACAATCCTGTCTCGGAGCTCTACGGACAATTCCTTTGACCTCATGGCTTGGTTTTTGATCTGACATGCACTGTCAACTGTGGGACCTTTATATAGACAGGTGTGTGCCTTTTCAAATAATGTCCAATCAATTGAATTTATAAAGTAATTTATAGGGTAGTGAATTTGACTTTAATTTCTAAATATAATAGGGCCTATTTGATTAATTAGTAGGCTGATGCATATATAGTTTACCTTGTTATATTTACCTTGATGTTATTAGCCTGTACCTCCCCTTTCTCTCTCTATTGTTGCTTGATTCCTTCCTCGCTTTTAACAGTTAAATGAAATAAGTTTCATTGTCCTTATCTTCATCATTCGAATGATATCCTTGAATAATATAGGACTGGAATTAGATGCAGAAGGATGAAGATTCAATGGTTATGGGTCTGAATAAATAACTGCTATAGCCTACCGCCATCGCACATTTGCTCTTCTTTCAAACTACCCGTGAGTTATTTTTGCTGATGTATTTAACCTTCAGCAAAAAAGAGCTTGCGTCCCTCTTCTTATAGTCTCTTGGTATAAGAAATGCTAAAAAAAATGATAGTCCAGTTTTTCCTGCGTAGGACCCCAAGAGTGTTTTTTAAGGATAGGCCAGCTGAGCACCATGATGCTTACATATTACGCAAGAGACGGAGGCCATAAGTTAGAAGTTTATTATACATAACCCATCAATAATTAGTTAAATATAAATAAATATATAAGCATACTGCATTGAATGTATTACCTGAAAGAGGTAGACTAGGACATCTATATATTGGGCTATATATCAATCTAGAACAGGATTATCTATTTTGGATGCAATTTGAATGGTGTTAGACTGCGAGAGAGTGCTCACGTGTGCACTAATTTAAAGAGATATTCGAGTGACAGTCTGTTTTTAAAACTCTGGAGCTGAAAAAAATTATAATTGCAAATTTAAAAAAGGTGAAAGCCAGTTGGAGATGGGTACATCTTTATATTACTGTAGCATAGGCTAATCTACAGAAAATATAGGCCTACCTGTCACAAGAAAAAAACGGACCATGATGAGATGGGTCTATATGCATTGTGAACTGCGCTCCATACTGAGATGGGCTGTCTGTCCCCACCCTGAGCGTTGATTCATCATGAAGAGGCTGTAGAGAAGCCATATTTAGACATCGCAGTGGCGACCCATCATTCAGGGCAGGTGGGGCAGAGACCCACCTGTTTTTAGCCACACATGTTTTGTTGATTTTGCATGTTATTTTGTCATTAATATGTCACATATCAGTTTGCAAACAATGTCAATAATATATATACAGTGAGGGAAAAAAGTATTTGATCCCCTGCTGATTTTGTATGTTTGCCCACTGACAAAGACATGATCAGTCTATAATTTTAATGGTAGGTTTATTTGAACAGTGAGAGACAGAATAACAACAAAAAAATCCAGAAAAACGCATGTTAAAAATGTTATAAAATGATTTGCATTTTAATGAGGGAAATAAGTATTTGACCCCCTCTCAATCAGAAAGATTTCTGGCGCCCAGGTGTCTTTTATACAGGTAACGAGCTGAGATTAGGAGCACACTCTTAAAGGGAGTGCTCCTAATCTCAGTTTGTTACCTGTATAAAAGACACCTGTCCACAGAAGCAATCAATCAATCAGATTCCAAACTCTCCACCATGGCCAAGACCAAAGAGCTCTCTCCAAGTACAAAATCAGCAGGGGATCAAATACTTTTTTCCCTCACTGTATATTATTTAGTTAATAAAGCCGCATACAAACATGGTCTCTTTTTTGCTTTCTTGAGTAAGGCAGCTCCAAAATGCAGGTGTTTCAGCCTCGCTCAGTGCTTTCTGTGGTGGTGGGGCACCCAGAGGAAAATATGGAGCATAGGGGTTGGTAATGTTCTCTAGTTGCGCCGTGATTGTCTCAGTGTTCTGTCACTTATGGGGACACTACTACACCGTAAAAGCTATGAGTATAGCTCCAATTCTTGCCCCTTTGGTGCTGCCATAGAGTTACATTAGAAGTGCCCATCCATTAAGTCTCAAGGTCACTGGCCACACATAAAATTACGTCAAATCATGTTATATCTCCGTAGCTTTGATTGGACTGATCATGTCAACATCATACTTTCAAAATCTTAGCTAGCAAGCTAGCAGTCATCATCATGAATCACGTCGACAATCTACTGGCAAATACTTTTCAATCCTTGTCGTATGAAGAGAAATGATGAAGAGAAATTATAGATACAAGGTATCAGTGCTCATCGGCCATTGAACATAAACATTACACAACAAGTTGGAAATCACAAATTCAACAATGAGTGGTTTGGAAGGAATCAATGGCTAACTGCAAGCACTGCAAATCAATCACTAGCCTGCTATTCAGTGCAGTGGGTGTGTGGTCCAAGGGTCTCTTTCCTAAGCTTAAAAGGATAAACATTCAACATTGGCCGTGCTGTCATGACTTCTGCCACGTTCAAAACAACTGGAAACTCGGAACTGGGAAGTCTCAGACTTTAGTGAGTTCAAGACAACTGGGAACTCGGAAGAAAACAAGCTCAGAATGGGAAAGAACGGTCATCTAACTCGGAATTCCAAGTAAGGAACTCGGGCCTCTTTCTAGAGCTCCGACCTGAAGATCAATGACGTCATGATTCAACCTTGTTTTTTTCCGAATTCCCAGTTGTCTTGAAAGCACAATAAATCCAGAGAATGCCAGACTTTGATGATGAAGTTTTATGACAAAATGGTATTGTATGCTGCTGCATAAATTATGTAATATGTATACTGTAGCTAAGAAAGTCATCCTAGGTGTGTGTTGTGTAGTAATCTGTTACCAGCCCATAATAATTGGGTCCCTTTTCCTCTCGTCATTTAGCCTACGGTTCTGACTTGGTGGTGCACATGTAGCCTATAGGCTTTTTTAGAGAAATGTCATCATCGAATATTGTAAGAACTTTCATTGTCTGCATATATGCCGCCTTTATTTATCCTGCGGTTCTGATTTGGTGTACAGGGAGAATACCGTAAAAACTGTGCATGTTCTGAATTCTGTTGCTGTACATATCAAAAGTGATGAACAAATAGTTGACTACGTCCATACTAGGTCGCTCATTAATGTGTTAATCTTGCCTCTTATCCGCTCGTCGTGTTGTAGATATTTTAATACCATTATGTTACATTTTCATTTCTGAACAGAATGCATAGAACACCTTTTAAGTAGAAACACATGTCAAGGGTTGCCTCAGCTGAAAAACCGCACATACTGCACGTAGGCCTCGTACCACACGTTTCACTTTTAAGTGAAACCACATGGCAGAGGCTGCCTATAGTAACACTATAAAAGCTGAACTGAGTGCAGACAGAGCTAGCTGTGATCCGGGTCACGGCTCAACCTTTGATTATTCTGAATTAAAGGTCTTATTGAATTCACAAGTTTCTTGTATGAGTGTCATAATTTGAAGATCATTTTTTCCACGACAGTCGTCCCCTTATGTCATAGTCTGTACTTCTCAATTGTCAATAGAAACCACGTTTGTTTAAGCAAGTCAGCCATGTAAGCTATGTTTTGTTTTTTTAAGGCTTTAAATTAAGCTGAATGAACTGTTCCTGTCACGTGTGCTCCCCTTCTCTGGCGCACGGCCTTGGCCGTGTGTTTTGGGTCATTGTCATGCTGGAATACCCATCCACGACCCATTTTCAATGCCCTGGCTGAGGGAAGGAGGTTCTCACCCAAGATTTGACGGTACATGGCCCCGTCAATCGTCCCTTTGATGCGGTGAAGTTGTCCTGTCCCCTTAGCAGAAAAACACCCCCAAAGCATAATGTTTCCACCTCCATGTTTGATGGTGGGGATGGTGTTCTTGGGGTCATAGGCAGCATTCCTCCTCCTCCAAACACGGC